>PDLN01000005.1:1957253-2128422 GCA_003369635.1 Coleophoma crateriformis
CTAAAAGACGAGAGCGAGTACGTACGTGGTACGGTAGCTGAGGCTCTAGAGCGCCAGTCAAGCCTACCTCAAGATATCCTAGCTAGCCTAGTCGAGTCTCTAAAAGACGAGAGCAAGTACGTACGTGATAGGGTAGCTGAGGCTCTAGGGCGCCAGTTACACCTACCTGAAAGCATCATAGAAAGTCTAGTACTACTCCTAAATGAATCTTCAAAGGTACTTGAAGACGTTACCAGTATACTACGCAGGCATAAATACTTCTATTCTATAGTCCTAAAACTTGAACCTTCTCAGCTAAAGCTTTTATATAAAGAATGGCTAAGGATAAGTTTTCAAAAGCAGTTAATCTGCTATACATGGGACAATCATCTCTTCATTGATATGCCACCAGGGACAAAAGAGGTTTTATCTGGACATGCTGAACAACGAGAAAGATTCCATCGTATAATCGAGGAGGAGAGGATAAAATTACATGTCCCGCCAATCACAGCGAAGCTATAGAAATGACAATGTCGGACTGGACATTTCCAGCTCACAATCTCACTACAGGACTTCCAACTCCATCGAGCAGATAATGTTATGCAAGTCATAGCACTACGCAAGTGGTTAGACTGTATGCACGAAGCAGTCGAAAAAGCTAGGCGTTACTGAAAAGACAATACAAAGAACTATAAGAAATGGCTCCTTGAGAGAGGCTTTGATAAGGTCAAAGAAGAGACTTTTCGATGGCACTCAAATCAAACTTGGCCTGAGAGTAAGAAGGAGAAAGATCTAGGTAGTTGGTGGCAACTGCGGGTTGATTACTCTGCTTTAGAAGCTGCAAGTACGAGACTTTTCACCGCTTACCTGGGGTAGTTTGCGGAAGAACTGATGGAGTTCATGGCTCTTCTCAAAAATGAATTCAGAGATCCTGATACTCACATCTACCAACCAATGTAAGTTGTTCTGTTCTCGGTTGAGTTGTCAACACTAATCTACAAGTAGACATGTTGTCTTTGGCCGTAAGCCGTCCTAGACTTGATATGTTCTATTTTGTTATGATATAAATCAGAATCTCTCTAGAATAAACATGCATTTCCTACATGATCAACATTTTTCTAGCAAAAATATAGCCTTCGGAATGTCTAATCATGCCATAGTACTATGTGCCACACAATGTGCCCTCTTTTCATGCGCTTATGCGCTTCCAAGCTTGAAACCTCCCCAGTTCAATCTAGAGAAAACCTTGAGAGGGTCATACAAATCGCGAGTGCTTCTCATCCTCTGAACATTTGCGATAGGAAAGCCAGCAAAAGGATCTTGGAATTCACCGGAATCGCCCATGTACAGAAACTCAGAGGCCAAGCCCAAGGTCTGGCCCTCAAGATGCCAGTAGTCGACGAATGAGCGGGCCCAGTTGGTCATACGGAGGTCGTCGTAAGCATTAGTCCAGCCTGTAGACAATTGCCAAACTAATCCACGTGTTAAAATCGAATGCTTCCTGTTTTTCAAAACCTGTCTGAGGATGAGATTTAGAAAGCGTGTGAAATACTTACGAATATATGACTGATTATCATCAAGACCCCACGTATTACCGACACCATTGTTCTTAGCGACACTTAGAGCACTTGCGGGTAGAATATTCATGACAAATGTCAGGTATAGGCCCTCGACATCTTGGACATCGTCCGAAGCAACCTTCCAGGCTTCGTAGATGTTGTACAGATGGTCGTAATCCGGCTTAATGGTCTTGTGGGCGAATTGTATACTTGTTGTTTGTTAGCATATGCGGTATAATAGATTAATGAGGCAGTAGAATAACTTACCGGGACATCTGGTTTGGGCTGTCGAGCTGCGATTGCCACACAGCTGGAGTACTAACGTTGTTAATTGCCACTACTGAAGGGATGGCCGAGAAGTTTGCAAATCGAGATGGTGGTGACACATCTCCAGCTTGTACGCCCAACAATGAAGCGGACGCTTTCTTCGTGGTAATGTTGTAGGAAAGGCTGATAACAGAGCCTGCTGCAATATCTGGGCCATTGTTCTGGGCCATATCAACGGTAGCGGCAATGAAATCTGGGATTGCGGCCTCATCAAACGATTGAATGGTTGTGCTGACTAATGGAATTGGAAGCGCTTTGATCGTGTACTTGGTAACAATACCAAAGTTACCAGCACCGCCCTTCAAAGCCCAAAAGAGGTCAGGGTTGGATGTTTTGTTGGCGACTACTTGAGTGCCGTTTCCAAGAACTACGTCGTAGCTAAGAACGTTGTCCATGGCCAAGCCGTAAGTGTTGGCGAGGTAGTGGAAACCGCCAATAAGCGCAAGACCGGAGACTCCGATGGCCTTAAGGCGGCCACCAATGCAATACAAGCTGTATGGTGCGAGGGCGTTGTAGACATCTCCCCATCTATTACCAGGACCAACTTCGATGCTCGAGTTATCAGCGGCGACCCTGAGCAGGGTCATGTCGTTAAGGGCAAGCAGAACGCCACCATTGATGTTGTTGGAGCCTGGGAACTATGCTTCTAATTAGAAAATCCATTAATGACTGGCCAAAGGTTGAAATCTGCATACACTCATATGCCCTCCTCCGCGGATAGCAAATTGGGTACCACAGGACGTAAAGGTATTGACAGCTGTAGAAATCTGGTCTGCATCTGTCGGCATGAAGATGCAGGAGGGCAAAAGATCCGCGCGAGTGTCCCAGTAATTGATTGTCTCCGCGGTATAGTTTGTTGAGTTCGAAGTAAGAACCAGAGAGCCGTACTGGGCAGCCAACTGAGTGCAGGCACAGTTCGCGCCAGTAAGCAAATCTACCGAAGGGATTGTTGAAGTGGTGTTCGAGGAAGTGACATTTTGCGCATTTGCAACAGCGGCAGCCAGGAGGCTCCCGGAAAGAGAGGATTTCGAAAACAACATAGTGCAGTAGCTATAAGTAAAGACGGACTGGTTGAGAGAGTAGTGAAGGTTTTCTTTCGATGGAGGAACAAGACCTTTTATATGCCATGATTGTTTATCGTTTAAATTGCTAGACTAAATGACAATTCACCTTGCGTAGCTACATTATAGGACTAGACGGCAGTTGGGTGGCTTGGATCCGAGTTGCAGGCATCGCCTCAAGAACGATCCGGGAATCCGCTTTTATTCTTAACAGCCAGGGGACTAGACTTCAACCTATAGTGGCACAGCATACATAAAACGTTCATCTGATGGCACTAATCAATGTTAGTTTAAACTAGTAGGGAGTCTCTCTCCCCGGTCCGAGCTTGAAATACGACTGGCACGGAATGGCGAATTCTGGCGAAAGATCAGCCATGATGTGGGCAATCCTCGAGTAAACTCGGCAGACATGAGCATCAATACTATCGTCCCCACAGCCTGACATCTAGTGGTGGCGGCAGTTGGACACCGAAATCGTTTATGTTTCTCGTGCCTTTATAGTCGAAGCTGTGCTATTTACCATAGTGATAGGACAAGGTGCGGGCAGTGGTAGACGCTTTCACATCCTGTTTGGGATTATGGTCTTCTGGGCTTTGTAATCGAGGTTACCTACTGCTCATAGTACACGTTAATGATATTACAGAACCAATCAAGAGACTACGGCATGAGGTATTCGCTATCAACGGCCTTACCGTGAGGAATGCGATTTACAGGGTCGAACATCGTATACCTCGCATTCGGCATCGTAAATCGTAAAAAAGAACCCACACCATCAGAAAAGCGTATGCTGGGGGAGTGCGGGGGTCAAGGTCCCAATTGTGGATCCAAAATGTTCCGAGAAACGAAAATGCCGAAAATGCACGGAATCTCAGCCACTTTGGAGATCACATGGCTTTAAATTGCAGTACGAGATAGAGTGCTAGAGGAAGAGTAGCTTAGATCCAGTATTGGCAGTTAGACTGGGGTCACAAGCGAAGAGGCAGGAATGAAAGCAATTACCGAGAATCGAAGAACGAAGAGCGGAATCCGAATCCGAGCAGGCCAATAAGGGACCCTGACGTCACCTTCATGCTGCAATCTTCAAAGCTATACTTCTCCTGCTTGCCGTTGTCCTTATATCGGACATCGCCGGGCTGATGAAAATGCTCCTCTTGTAGGTCTGTAACGAGATAGTTCAAGTAGGTCGACTTCTCTGTGAGAGTTGACTTACGATGAATTCTTAGCTTGGAACTAAGCTAATAAAATCGGTAATTCAGCAATTGCGTAAAAATATATCAACCTATGGAGCGCACTGATTTCGCTCCTTGATGTAGTCTTCGGATCCGCGCGGAACAGAAAGGGGTCTTGGCGAGTACAGCTTCTCGTTTGTCTCTACTACCTTCGTAAACGGTTCATTGCTAACCGAAACCAATAAGCACTAGGGGAGAGATGCCCTTGCCAAGGCTTAATTGGATCGTAAAGTTGTCCATTATCCGTGGCCCGCGATGACAATCTATCACGTGACTATGTGATTGGAAAAGAAGGTCCGTAGCTTGCGTGGACGACTTGATTTACCATTATCTACACCTGTTTGGTTGATGGTAAGTACAGGTGTCAGTCAGATGATACAAGAAATAAAGTAAGATCATGTTTGTTAATGAAGTAGTGATATCAGAAGACAGCATCTAATTCGAGCTTTCGAGTGATTTCAACAACTTGAGACAAATTGAGCAGTGCGAGCGGTTGGTGATATCTGATCCTTTGCTATATGAGCTAGCTTTAGCCAACTATGAAGCCTGATAAGATAGTACCAACGACCCGTACGGTATACAGTAGAATTATATATTACACATTATTTATTGCGTATGGTTCGTAAAGTCGTACCGCCGAGAAGTCAAACCAAAACGTCAAACCCTCGGAGCCACTGCTCCAAGTCAATTAAACAGCTAAAACATAGTAGCAAAATAATCCTCTTCTGAAAAATGCTAGCTATTCACGTATACTCTCCGGCAGCTGACCTTGTGCTCCAAGCAAGCCTTTATCCCGCAATTTGAGTTCTTCATCCACCTTCCTCCAAACTCTCAGTCGTGTATCCCCGTCTCTACAATGAGGCATAGATTCTTCTTCCCAAATGCGGTTGAAATATCTGCCCCCGCCCTTGCCCCGAGAATCTCCCACGCCTTGCACTGTCGGATCTGGACCGCACTCGGGAGCTAGAGCAGCATACCGTATGGCCAAGCTACCCTGTTGCGGAGAAATAGCCACGAAGTACACAATTGTCTTGATCACAATCTGCGTCACTTTAGCGACCCACGAGGCTTTCCAGTTAGAGTTCCACACCCCTGAGTTCACAAAGCCTGGATGTATACCATTCACCGTAATATGCTTATATGCATCCTGTTGGAGGAATCGCTGTTGCAACTCGGTAAGCCAGATCTGAAAATACAACTTGTTGTTTTTGTAATATTGGGCCCCACCAGGCCCACCGAGGCCCGGGCCGCCGTTGAAATTAGAGATATCGTATTTGCCAAGGTAGTGAAAGCATGACGTTGTGCAGACAATGCGAGGCATCTCAGCTTTGGCTAGCGACGGAAGCAGACGAAGGGTGAGTAACACATGCGACAAAAAGTTCACCTCCTGCCGTTAGCTTTGAGCATGACATTGTCAACGCAGCTTCATACCTGATGGATAATTTCAAACCCGTCTTTTGTCATGAATACGTCTGGCCCACCGGGGGACGTCCCGAGCCCAGCGTTGTTGCAGAGGATGTCGAGCGCTCTGTCCGTCTCAAGCCATCGCTGAGCCAGAGCCTCTACACTATCAAGTTCCGCGGCGTTGTATTTCCACCATTCAATAGTAGAATCATGATTGGCCTTCTTAGCTTCTGCTTTGCATTCCGACACTACTGATTCAGGATCTTTTTCCGTTGGGGGAGGTTCGCGACAAGCCAGTATCAAATTAGCACCCATGCGAGCAAAATCAAGTGCTGCTTCGCGCCCGATGCCATTGTTGGAACCAGTTATAAGAACCCACTTTCCGCTGAGATCGGCGCTGGGAAGATCTTTACTAGAGATGAATTCAAAGTGTGTAGTCTTTGCAGACTTGCCCATTTCTTGGGTCCATTTCGGTGAAGGCTCCGGAAATGACAACGGTGCGTCGTAGCTGATCTTGTCATATTCTATAGGCTCCTGGATTGGCGTCATCCTGGTCGGGGTGTAGTGTGTGCTTAGATATTGATACCACGAAAGTATTGTTGTATAAACTAGAACTCATAAATCAAGGGATATAAGAGGGGTTCGAGCTTCTCCAACCTTTGGGGTTTACGACCTACCCAGCCACAACCAATCCTTAATTAATTTCTGTGTCGATATTACTAGCTGCCAACTCTGAGAGTCTCAAGACTTGGCGAAACGAGAAGCAAGAGATTCTATAAATGTACTCACGGATGGATAATCTCAGTTGTTGAAGATAGAGAGTGCGATGGAGCATGAAATATCGGCTGGATAAATTAGGCCACCACGGAAAGCTGAAGTATGCCTAACCGAAAATGGCGGAGGGACAACGCGTACGCTACACTATGTGCGCAACGCCATGTGGGGTAAAAGACGAATTTCAAGGCTCCAGCTCAATCTATTTATGGGAAATAAAACGGTGTTAACTCCAGCGCTGGCAGTGGAGAAGTCGTCCAATTCTCGGATATTGTAAGTCCGTCACACTTTAGGCCATGAAAACTCTAGTCTCGAATCAGAACACGAATATATACCGCAAATCCCCCGACAGACGGATATCTCTGAAAAGGAGAGAAAGCTTCTCAACACGGTCGTTCCACCTTAACAAGAGAAGCGAGTATAGCGTCATGAGGACTGGCTCCCAATGACTAATATGACAGGTAAGACGCTCGGAGGGATCGGCCGGATGTTTATAATTCCTAGACCTGATCAGGCCGGGAGATAAGAAGTCATGTTGACAAGGCCATTTGAACTTGAATTCTGTGCATCATAGGCTTACGTGCTGTATCATACAACTTGCTCCTGTTGAGTCGCTCTTGGGCTTTGGATATTTCAACTAGATTGTTTCTTGGTTGCGCTCGGCTTTTGGAACTAATGCTACTGAATCTGTTCTTCGAACACGGTCAACCAGTAGTCTCAATGTAGTTCGCTATATCGCTTTTAGAAGGTTTAGTTACTGATGCTTCAATATCTTGGTAGCCTAGCATCCTCTAAGGCCCAGATCATGCTGTTTATACTTCTAGAATCCGTTTTCCATAGATGTTTTATAATTTCCCCCTCCTTTCCCACTCCCATGTCGGCCCACTGAATCGGGTTCGAAGCCATTCTTGGTATATTTCCTGTGCATCAACATCCTTGTTTCTCGCTCGTAGCATACGGTGATATATTTCCAACTGTTCCATGAACCCAAGATTCGGTGCACAAACAGGGCGGCCTTCACATAATTGCGCGAGTGCCTCAACGGGCGAAACGTGATACTTCCACATTAGATACGCTACAATGATGGCTGCGGAGCGTGATTTGCCCATTGAACTATAAGAATAGAAGGTCCATTGTGAGTTTAGTATCTCACCATTTTTGTCTTTCTTCTCATGTCTGATAGAGCTCTCACTTGAGATGTAATTGAAGACAGGTTCAAAGATCTTCGCGCAGATATAACACAAAGAGACAGGCTCACCAATGTACGAAAACGTGCCCTCCCATCTCTAATGCATCCTCAATAAACTCGCGAGAGCAGGCAAAATATTGCAGTAAATTCTCATTCGGGTCATCCTCCACATTGATAGCTAGATGTGTGAATCGCTGGAACAGCTCCAGGTTGTCCTCATACAACTCGGGATTCATTACAGAGATGACATGTGTGATATTAGCCTGCTCGACGAGTGATGTTTGTTGAAGAGCATAGAGACTAAGAAGAGCGATCAGACACTGGTTGTGATAGTCGGTTTGGGAAGAGTGTAAGAGATAGTGACATACCCACCAATGAAAAGGTATCCGGCTCGAGGGACCTGATCGACCCAGCCCATGGTACTGGACAAGCGGCAGGGATGGCTGGGATTATGGAGTCCAGCGCTGAAGATTGCAAAAGTGTACCTATCGAAAACAAAAGAACCGGACTTTGCCTGCCTTCCCTCCTCGTTGTGTTAACCGAGGTTGGTGAGGCATGCCGCGGCCATGATTAGTCATTATATGTAGCTACCACGTTGGCGAAGCACGCGAAGTTATCTCTACCTTACACAATGGCACCATCACAATTCATAGATCTGATCTTATCACCTTTGGCTACTACAGTCTAAAGCAAGAGTCCACTGGCAGACGTTACAATGTAAGATTTAACGGATCTGGAGAATAGATACTTTAGCTACCCTCTATAGACCTTATCGGTTTATATAGACTACCAAATAGACTTAGGGTCATGTCTACAATTACGTGATGTATATAGAACTCAAGCAGATAAGAGAGTAAGTGTTCATTTGCTCTGGTCCAATATATCATAGCTTTTGACCATAGACCACAATCCTAATATAATACGTTAGCTCGAAGACAGGTAGCATCATATAGTAATACTTACACCTGCATGTAAGAATGAATATTTCGATCCTTGAGCTCCTTTCTCACATCAACAAGGAAAACCTCCATCGCCTCTCTCGACCATCCAAGCACTCTCGTAAAGATGGCCAGACTAATGCCTTCAATGCCCCCAGACAGATTCTCATGTGCCCACATACCTATCAAGCATAGTCAGCAACCCATAAACCCCCTCAAAAAGGTAAGCCCAACTTACCCAGTTCCTTCGCTGCTGGGTCCTTTGGCCAGCGGTTCAAAGGCCATTTGTATCTGAATTCCGTCACGTTGGAAAATCCCGCATCTTTGACCAGAGCTTTATTGTTGGTCGCGCTCGCCAGGTCCCGGCCAATCGTAGCAAAACCCTCCACAACAAGATCACTCCATTTCTTCAGGGCTGAGTCTGGTGGGAAGGAGTTATCGTCGGTCATGATCGGGAACGCGATATCGGTGACTTCGAAATATCCCCCATCAGCAAGGTTGCTACAGACGTAAGTGCTTGTGGCCACCCGGGAAGGAATGTTGTGGCTCACTCGAAAGACTGCTTGAACAACTTTGGCCAGTCTGCGATAGAACCGGTCATAGCTCGGCAATAGATGAAATCAAACTTGGAACTAAATGTCCAAGGTTCTTCGACATCATCGATTTGGAATACCAAGTTTGGTGGGATGCTATAAACATGAGAATTGCCGTTATCACTTTGCTGGGTGAGCTTACAACGATGGCTATGTTTCATTAGAATAGCATTTTACGGGAGATTCAAAAAGCTGTTTACCTGAATCGGAGATAGATCAACTCCTAGGACCTAAGGGGAGGACCTCAGAACACGAGTATATACTTGACTGTCAGGGGCATACTTCGGATTCAGGATGCTCATCCGCTAGAAAAATGATGAGCAATATGTTTAGTAGTGAATATGAGGGGAACAAACCAAAGTCTATTGCCCAGATTCCTGTGCCAGTACCCTGCGTTCTGTCAGACAGGAGGTAGAGTGAAGAACTTATACATACCACATCGAGTACGCGTCGCAGCGGGGTCTCAGGGCCAATGGGGCAGAGAAATAGCTTATTGCTAAACGTCAAGTAGAACGCATGGTGCTGGAGATCTAGGTTTGTATTGCTCAGAGGCTACTGGCTCAGGTGGATGACAACTTCATACCTAATCGGTCATTCTCGCCCTAGTCACGTGATAAGCCTCAGATTGCCATGCGACAAGGAATGGCGAGAAAACATACCTCGTCGTTGGGAACCAAATATTCTGAAGAAACTCATTAGTAACACGCGCCTTTACTATGCGTTCGTACTTACTCCCGTCTTTGTAGCTATGGTACGAGCGTCCATTCTCCTGGCGATATTTCAAGACACTCGTGTTAAGGCTCGTAGTCGAGGTAGCAATGCTGCCCTGTGGTTTTGATGAGATGCCATTCTGATACGAGCGCCCCTAAATGACCTACCGCATCATATGCCGAATCGTCGTCGGCCCAGTTATCCTAGCACGCCGATCAGTTCTGCCGATATATAGCATGGAAACAAGACTGACCTCAGGAACTAGCGGTGCAGCGGTTACGTCGGGGGGTGGATGGTCGGCCATGGTGACGATAGACAAGCAAAGATGCAATCGACGGCGAGGGCAAAACAGCGAAGGTGTAGTGACATATAATACGTCGAGCAGTGGAGCACCCGAGCTGGATGCTCCACTGCGTAAAGACGCGCCCGGATACGGAATAGGCAGTTCGCTTGATCAGAACCGCGTGTCGTTGGGAATGCATGATCCAGGGCCAATTTAATTGGTCTGAACTCTCGTGCAGGCCTGGGGGAAGATCACCTGCTGGTCAAGCGAAGCGGAGCCTTCCATCTGAGCTTCCGCGGGATTATATAGGTACAGGACGAAACATAAAGACACTATATTGACTAGCTCGGACCTTTGACTCGACACGAGAAATGGTTGATCGATATATGGCGCTGATCTATAGCTCGAAGACTCTAGTTGTTTAAGGTGGCAGTAAACTACGGAACAAGGGTGGCTTGTCCGCTACGAGATTATCCCTGCTTGTATCAAGGGAGTATTGTTTAGCGTCGGGCACGGTAGTCGATGGAGAGCAAAGGGTCTGGTTGAACGGCGGGAGCACCAAAATATCGGTAAGAACTCGTTCCAACTCTAGTGAACCCCGGACTACGACTCGACGGCGTCTGTTGCCGCGGCTCGCTTGACTCTCTCTCGACTATGCTGCGTCCTAGGAAAGTTGTATATCCTTTTGATCCTTCGTAGTTTCAGGAGACCCCAAAGTCCGACACCCAAAATCCCCATGGTACTGCAGCTGGTGATAAAGGAGAATCCATGCTCGGCGTCTTCAAGTCCATTAATCAAGTTCATACCATACAATCCCGCGACATATGTCCCCGTGGCCATACCCAGCATCGCAACGGAGAAGTGGACCTCTAACATCATAATCGAGTTCCGGTGCGAGTCCAGGATGGATCTCACACTGTGACCATATCAGTTGGTTGCCCTCTGCGAGGACTGGGTAGCTTACCTGTCATGAGTATACTCAACGTCCGACAAAAGCTTATCAGATCTCTCCACAATCTCCCCACTTGCATCATAATAATTCTCGAGCAACATCTCCACCTCCTCATGATCGGCCTCCGCTCTCGGCTTCCCTGCCGCCTTCTCACTCAGGTACATAGCCGCCATGTCATCATCCGCATCAAGCAGAGTATGAAGGGCACTCCTCACCAGCTTGACCTTCTGCCGAAAGGCGCTGACTTGTTTCGACACGTCCAGCAACTTCTTTAACTTCTCGAGATCTACGTCGCGGCCAAGTTCTTCCAACACGTGATCCGCCGGTTTCTTGAGCTCTTGGTATTCCGTGTCCAACTCACTGATGACCATGATCAGGATGGTTTCCAAGGCGCGGAGTTCGTACGGTAGATTTTCATGCTGGCTGATTCCCGCGTCGAGCTTTCCTTGCAGCCCATGCCTGAAAGCCGAATCATGGTTCGCATTGGTGTAGGGGCCGTCGACGTGAAGCGTCAAGACATTATCGTGCGTGATGAGAGCTCGGTGTTGCAGCAAGTTCACCAGAATGGTAGATCGTCGAACGAGAATAGCTGGGAAGTCATGAGTATCGTCAATCTTCCGTAGATCACGTGCAAGAATTCCAAACTAAAGATAGGGCGTTATTCCTGAGGGTTCCTTTTCTAATCTGATGTCGAACTTGCCTTTGCGACCAGGTCGGACCTCGTGAGCTCAATGCTTTTAACCTCTATGTTACCCTCGGCGTCAAAAGAAGTGCATTGAAGTTTGCGATCGGTTGATAGACGCGCTGCGAGACTGCTATCCACGGTGAAGGGTTTATTTTCCGGCGTGTCGCTCTCCAGTGAAGAATCTTTTTGAGGTTCACTCGCGGTAGACTGCTCACTCGAGTCCAGTTTCTGTAATCTGCTTATGCTTTGTTTAGGGCTGCTATGAAAGTACCGATGGGTTTGCAGTCGCCGTGGCCGCGACGAACGGACGATCCATCTAGGTAAACATCTAGCGGTGCGGCTCATGCATGCACTCAACGGGCTGCGGGGGCACATGGCGTCCTGGATTGTCTGGACGTTAGGTGTCCTCGGGCACGGGAAGTTGCAACTGCTTTCAAGAGTTGATTGTTGTTGTGTCCTCAATCACGGCCTTATCGGCTACGAATCAGACCGCGCCCGGCAAACAAGGGCAGCTTCTCTGGAGAGGAAGCTCCATCCTGTGGTTGATCTCTCCCGATTGGCTTAGTATCTGGATCAGGTGATAGTCGCTCATCTTGTCATGTGATACCATGATCAGCCCATCTGTTCTCATGTCCATGCGTAACTTCACTTGCCCATGTAAGAAGTAGACTGCTTGTATTGGAACGTTTCCTCCAGCTTCCATCTGATTGAGCTAGGATTTGAAATCCTAGCTCTGCCCTTGTTGGAGTATCTTGTAAGCAGATTCTGTTCTGCTCAAATCACGGCTGATTCACTAATGATGTATCAAACTGAAGATGCCGCAAAGATTATCCAAGATCGTTTGAGCCTTTCCTTTGTCATCCATAGACATTGTCACCACTGTGCTTGGATCCTCTATCTCTCGGCATTGGTCTGCTGGGCTTTCGGATTCACCTTGACTGGAAGCATGCATAATGATGGGCTCGTGCAGAAGGGAAAGATTGTCTCGTTGACACAAGCGAGGCAGCAATGCAATGATTACCTCATCACAGCCACTATGGTCGACACGACAGGACTTGAAACTGTTATGAATGACGTTGGTAAAACTACGGGGCTCCTGGTGACTCTTATCAATGTCTTAGAGAGTGACTGTAGGAGCGGTCTAATTGCCGAGGCGGTGGAGGTTTTGAAAAGGCTTATGGGAATAGACGAGGACCCCTTAGTTGAGGTAGATGTATAGGGAGAGCTGAACATAGAAAGAAAAAGAAATCTAGAGTCGAGATTAAAACAAAAAAGGCCTGACAGGCAAAAAGTCCTAGACACAGCGATGTCGACAAAAGAGTATGCTAGGAATTGCTTGTAGGACAAAACTTGAGTTCGTGATAACAGATCTCAATAAGTTATAGAAAGAAATCAATGAATGAGTCGCGATGTCTGTACACCTGTTCATTCTTCCGTTCGCCGCTATTGTTTTCTGTTCAGCTACTTCCCTTGTTGTTATAGGGACTTTTCTGTAGCCAGGCCGGAATAGTTCCACTATCAAATACTTTACGTTAGATAAAAGAAGATGAAATCAGACATCATTTGGGCAGTTTCGGTCGATAAGGCAAGGAAGGGGAACTTACATCACCCACTCTAAGTGGCTCGTACTTGGCCGGGTTCTCTTCGCTCACGCAAGACGGGAGAACCCCAATTACTTCGTTGAAGTTGAAGCCTATCAGTCATCAGTGAGAATGCATCCGGAGAGCAAAGAAAGGATGCTGCTTACCAAAGAAGAGAGGCATGGAGATCCGAGGCTCTGCTGATCTGTTTACCTCCACCCTGTGGACAGTACTAAGCCATTTATCATTGGTCATGCGCATCAAGAAATCTCCAATGTTAACCACGAACGTGCCCTCGATTGGAGTGGCCTTGATCCATTCTCCGATACGATTGAGGATCAGAAGCCCACCGATCATATCCTGCCAGAGAATAGTAAAGCACTGTAGATCGGTATGGCTTCCCAGCCCAACTTCATGCGACATGACTTCGTCACCCGATACTCCACCAACCTCAGGGCCAACTGGGTTGTAATAGTTGAATGCCAAGTCTGCACCTGGATAGGTGGTTAGAGCGTCGAAGTAGTCTTCCTTCAGATCAAGAGCCAACGCGAAGACTTTGGTCAGATGTCTTGCTAGGTTAAGCATGGAGCGGTAGTAGGTTATAGCATCTTCCTTGAAACCAGGGACGGTGAGAGTGCCGTCCCAGATGTGATGTTCAGCACGGGAAAACTCCCGGGTATCAGCTGGAATCGAGCTTAGTGGAATTGGTTTTGGAAGGTAATCATAGAGAGGATCAAAGTCGGGTGAATATTGCCAGCCGAAGCCTTCCTTATAGTCTATTATGAGTGTAAGAAGAGGTCTACTTATAGATGTTCGATGAGAAAAAACCTGTGATTGAAGAAAATAAACAACCAACCTCTAGACTCTGTTTTGTTGGCCTGGCTGCCCTCAGGACCGCAATAACCGTTCCAATACTTTTGTTTATTACGAGCGATTTTCTGCTTCACTTCCATCGGCTCTGCCATAAACCTATCCCAGTATTAGTCTCCAAGCTAGTTCGTCTGAGAACCCCTGACTTTAGAACCTAGACTTACTTGACCGCTGCTGCTTTGGCATTACTGATGGTCTGTTCCTCAACACCGTGGTTCTTGATATAGAAGAACCCCGAATCTTCCGCAGCAGGCTTAATCTGAAGAGCAATACTCATGCGATCTTCTAGCTTAGGGCTCGTAATCTTGGATATGTCAATTACGGGGATTTCCTCGGCTGAGGCTGCTCGGGGAGCAGCAGTGGAGATCTCTCTGTACGCTTGGCCATTGGATGAGTCCAATTTGAGGATCTTGCGACCAGCTTTGGTAGTTGTGGTTGTCTGAGAAGGCATGGATCTGATTCTTGTGAGTTGTATCAAAGCTTAGAATGCTCAAATGTTTCGTAATGGATCCTTTGTCTGTCAGGTATGTTATGTCGCAATGGAGAAATCAACACAACCGGTTATTTTCTTTGTCAGCTGACAGCGACTTATGGAAGATGCGAACCCTCAAATATGACCCCCAAAACCAAAGCCCAAAACTGACCACCAACGACCTTCCCATAACGTCAACTTTAACCATTTCTCATGTAAGACCCCTGTCAATGATTTCGAGCCCCCAAACAGAGATCTGCGCAAGAGAAGGACTAACTTACTGATATTTCAGGAATGTTGTACGATCACAACTAAGTAGTCCTTTGTACTCGCATATGTGCTCAAGTCACGCCTAGCCCAGTAATAAAATAGTTGATGCTAGGTGGTATAGATAACCTAAATCTCGAATCGACACAAGCATTCCGTAATATCCAGCAAGCGTATAGGTGAGGTCGTACAATTAAGTTTAAGATTTATTGAACTAAAAAGTAAATAAATTAGAAGAAAGGTGGCTTTAGTTATAGTAGCAATGAATGATTTATGGTGAACTAACGCCCTGATTCTATGATCCAGCGGGTCGAAATTCATGCCTAGAGTGGGGTTAATCTTTTTAGTTAGCTACTTCGACAATTCTGATGACGTGAGCTTCACTGCTTCTACGGCATAAAGGGTCGCTCCTGCCCGCCGAGATAAAGCTTATATTCTATTAACACAAACTACGAAAGCTTCGAGTGTGCTACCATCCCTTGTACCGCTAGGCTTAATTAGAAACTAAACTCATGATCGATCCATTACTAAGATATCCTCACTAACACGGCGTGTTTTGACGTTCTCATAACAGGAGGTTGACTGCACATCCCGCCTCCAAGGCTGCAACAGATAAGGGCTGATGTGACGGAAAGCAGCCGGGCCCGGCAATAACGGCGGGGCCATGCAGGGGGGATGGTTGAAAATTCAAGACGAGACGGTCCGTTCTTATCATTGAAGTGAGACCTTAAGCCAGTTCACTCATAAGCCATCGTTGTGTGTGATTAAGACGTCTTTCTTCTCTAGTATGGTATCTCTAACGTCCCTAATCTATGCAAATCCCCAATTTAGCTTGCCCGGACGAACCTATTCCTAGACCCCTTGCAATCCTGAAAACTATCTGTACATTCTGTACTGTGTATATAGCAATAAGTTGTTGCGCGAAAATAGAAATTATTGTTGTATCGATAGTTTTAGATGGAAGACCGATATCACAACGGAGGCCCTACAGACCAAAAAAGAGACCGCAGGCAATCTCAAACATGGACGAGAGTTTTATCCGCAGAGCCCTGCAACACGCTGATATTAATGCCTTACGACTTGCTCTAATCCAAGTCACACACGAAAAGGAGCTGGAGCAAATGCCTGTTAGCCAAGTCGAGACTTTTGGTGGTGCTGTCACGGACTATGTTTTGTCTGATGTAGACCAGAAAAAGGTCTGTGATAAGGCCGTGGAGTACCTTCTTCAAAGACCACACGAGATACCTCCGCCACCCCCAAGAGAGGAAGCTTACAGATTAATGGATCTCTACAGCAATATTCCGATGAAGTCGCCGCTAAGAGAGGTCGGCTTTGATTACGGAGAAGCATATGAGCAGCTTGCCTACGAGGACTTCCCCCGAGACGTGAAATGGACAAATGGGCCTCCAGATGGTTTCAAAAATTGGAAGGTCACTATCGTAGGAGCAGGATTTAGTGGTATTGCCGCTGCCATAATGCTCCAGCGCCTTGGGATCCCCTTTGAGATTGTGGAACGGCAAGGAGGAGTCGGAGGCACTTGGCTGCTAAACAGATACCCGAACGTACGAGTCGATAGCTTGAGTTTTCTCTACCAGTATCGATTTACGAAGGACTACAAATGGAGCGAGTATTTCCCTACCGGTAAGGAGATTCTACGTTACCTTGAGTATGTGACAGAGGAATACAAACTCGAGCAATATATGAAGTTCCATCACGAATTACTTGCTGCGAAGTGGGACGAATCAACATCACATTGGAATATGACAATTAAAAATCCTCAGGGTAAGGAAGAGACCTATCACTGCAATGCAATCATCAGTGCTAGTGGGTTATTCAGCACACCTAACAAGTTCCCCGATATTAATGGTCTCACTTCGTTCCAAGGTCCGATTCTTCATACTTCGCAATGGGACCAAACTATCGATTATCGTAACAAACGTGTTGCTCTTATTGGCACAGGCTCTACTGGTACTCAGCTGGCTCCGGCTCTAGCTCGTGATGTTCAGAGTCTAACTGTCTTTCAACGTACAGCAAACTGGGTCACTCCCCTGAAGGGCTTCAAGGATCGAATCACACACGAGACACATTGGCTCCACGATAATATGCCATATTATTGGCACTGGTACTGTTATGGGGCATTCTTCAAGACGTTGGATCTTGGACTGGTGTCATATCACGATGAAGCTTGGAAAGCAGGGGGTGGCATGATTAATCGGCGTAACGATGGCGCAAGACAGGCTATGATAGACTTTATCCACGAAAAGCTCGGGGATAGACCAGACTTAGTTGCCAAAGTAACGCCGAAAAACTCACCCTACGTCCGTAGGATGGTTATTGACAACGGATTCTACGACGCGGTCAGATTGGAAAACGTCGACCTAGTCACAGATGACATTGACTCTATTACTGCGACGGGGATTATCACTAAGGACAAAAAGGATCGAGAGTGAGTAAGCCTCTAAGCACGTTTCCCACGATCGTAATGGCCCCAGCGCAACCACAATGTTCTTACATAGCCAAAGGCTAACTCTCAGAACTTCTTAGATTCGACATGATCATTCTCAGCTCGGGCTTTAAAGTCAATCGATATCTTTTCCCAATAAATTACGAAGGGACCGAAGGGATGACACTTGAAAAGGCCTGGGAGAAAGATGGTGCTCGGTCATATCTGGGTATGGTAATGCCGAACTATCCTAATTTCTTCATGCTCTATGGACCCAATCATCAACCTCGGGGCAGTAGCCTGCCATCATTTAGCGAAATGTGGTCTCGATATGCAGTCTCCGCAATCGTTGGTATGATTGAACGCGATATAAAGTCCATGGAGATCAAGAAGAAAGAATTTGACGACTACAACGCAAAGCTAGACCTTGAGACTGATAAGTTTATCTGGAGCTTAGAAGGTGCAGGATATTTTATCAACAAGCAAGGTAGACAGCAGGTTAACATGCCCTGGTCCAACGCAGATTATTATCCAATGATCCAAAGCGTGGATTTCGAGAAATTCAACCTCAGATAGAGAACGTAAAACTAGTCCTTTGTTGCAAAATCACTATTATGTTGGAGAAATGCAACATGCCTTATTACAGGCCCTTACAAGTGAAAAGTTCGAGAACACAGCAGCATGGATTAAAATACTAGCTAGCTATAGTTACAATGAAGGATGAGGATTCTGAGAGCAATAGTTCTCTACTAATGTGAGCTATGCTTCTATGCCAGTGAATCATAAGATTATTGCATCCGGATCATGTATAACCACTCCTATGTATCTCGAATTCGTTACTTTGATTATCGGGTTTTGCAATTTATGCTCCCCTCACTAATCTCAAACTATCTTCACAATTTGCCATAGAATTCTAGCATCGCTTTAGAGCATCCCTCTGCATCTTTCAGAGGTTCAAAATCCTCACCCTTCACTACTACGCAAGTAGCAGTCGGTTGCTACCATCCGTCAGTATCAACATGATATAATACGGGCAGGATGTAACGGGTCTTACAATCTCTTTCACTCTTCCAAATTGGGGATACAGAACATCTTGAAGACCACACAGACCCAAAACTGGACATTTAACTTGGCTTAGAACTTCAATCATAGGCTGATGAAAAACGCAGGTATAGATCTGAAGTCGTCCCTGCCAGGCTCTAGCCGCGTCCAGAGTTTGTTCATGCAGCTTCTCAACCTCCCAAGTGCCAGATGTAGCCAAGACGTCCCAACACTTCTGCAGATGTGATCCATCCATAACTGGCTCATTGTAGGCAACGATATTCTTTATACGTTCCCCAACCTGTTCTTCCTCAGTGAGAAGCGCGGGTCCAATCACGCACAAGCTAAGAACTTCATCTGGGTATACTGCTGCCATTTCTGTCGCAATGCTGGCTCCAGAATGATGTCCCAAGACGTGAAACTTTGTAAGGCCAACGTGCTTCACCAGAAGTTGAAAAACTTCAACATACCAACGGATATTAGACGGATAGTATGTGGGATTGTATGAATCACCAAATCTAGAGTCATGTACTGTTAGCAGCGGTTATCACATATCCGAGGTGAGAAACAAGAAAAAGATTCACCCAGGCATGTCCGGTGCATAACAGTCATATCCAACAGCTGCACATAATTGCATCATCTCAATGTAGTAAAGAGAGCTACACGCTGACATGTGCATGAGTATAATAGGTTGTTTGGACGCATCTTTGACCGACGCGTGGAGATATCTGTAGTGTATTTGTCCTTCAGGGGTATCATAAAATGCTCTGATTGGTGTTGGGAATGCCATCTTGAAGATACGTTGGGAATCTTGACTGATATCTCTGTTTGGTGAAGAGATTTTGTGAGGCGAACTATCCAATGCTCTATATCAATTTAGTAGCATTTCTTCTATATATCTCAAGAGGCCGTTTTGGCCGGATGTGCTTACCGAGTTCTACTCAGCACACGGCTCTGTAGCCGCCACGATAGGTTCTATATAAACCGAGCCAGCCTTTTGGGGCCCTTGATAACATACCCCGTCTTAGATAACCCGTATATCTAGATAAAGGTAGGGTACGGGATGGTGGGAAGGACAAACCTAAGGTTAGATCCGAGAGAGTAACGAGTGAGCGATAACGCTATCTCGCCCCTATCGGTATCATTGCACCCCTCATCTGATACCTACAGCATTATCAAAGCCGTGTCCTGAGTGGTTTGAAGCTTTGTAGTAGGTACCACATCCGCGCATATCCTTATCACCAAATCTGAATTTCCTGCTTCGAAACCTTATAGTATTACGTGAGGTAGCCAACTCGCCCTTCTATTATTCGCGATTGGTTTTATATGTTCTCCTTTCCACTCGTCGTCATCCGTTATCACCCGTCATCAGCTGACTAGGGAAGAGGAAGGTTAACGCTTCAATAAAAGTGCTAATTAATGTCCAACACGACAGCGATAGGGGTTTGTATCCTATTGTTTTCGGAATCTTAGTCCAATCCTGCATAGCTACTGCTATATTTCGTATTGATTCGCCAGAGGGAAGGAATACTTATTTGAAACTACACTTTAATTATCAGGAATGTCCAACGTATGTGAATTGGTTCATATAAAGTAAGCACCAAGGCACGAGAATAAGTACCGTATTGTAAGAACGACCATCGGAGAAGATTTCGTTGAGCAGTTAGAGGTGTATGTGATGGCCCTTTAACTTCCTTGAATCAATTCTTCGAGTTGCACTACTAAAGCATATCGGCATGGCAATGTCAAATTCTAACCTATAACTTATTTACTGCTCGTATATCGTCAAAAATTTCCGACTATGCCCGCTAGCCCTCGCCAGCTCTTTCAATGTTGTTTCACATGTTCAGGAACAGGCGTAACCAGCTTTCCATTGAAAAGCGCACTCTTAATATTCTCCACCGCCAACTTCTCCATGGTAGTCTTTGTGGCGTATCAGCTTCAGTATCTGGGTTGGCCCATACCACCGACGGTGTACTTTCATACAATAGAACGGAACAAACCGCAAAGAAATAAACAAATGGAAAAGAACCTTACAAATGTTTCCACGGTCGCAGCCGCAATATGAGGCAGTAGCACCACCTTCTCATTGTTAATTAACTCTTCTCTCACATCTGGCTCTTCGCTGTCAAAGACATCTAGCCCCGCTGAAAAGACCGTCCCATCCTCCAGTGCCGCTAAGAGCGCGTTCTCATCAATCAACGCACCGCGGGACCCATTGACGATCACAACGCCTTTTTTCATTCGCGCAAACTCACAAGAGCCTAGCATGTGGCGCGTCGACTCTGTAAGGGCTATGCATAGCATAATCACATCGGAAGTTTCCAAGAGGTCTTCAAGAGTTACGTAGGTTGCTCCAGGTGCGGAAGAGGCAGCTAGGACATCATAGTTGTAGTACTGAACTTTCATGCCGAATGCTTGAGCGCGCTTCGCTACGGCCTATGAAACAAGGTCAGCTTACTGTTGTTGAAGAAGTTTGAGGGAAGCTCGCCATAACTTACGATCCCGACATCCCCCATGCCGATAATTCCTAGCATCTTGTTCTCAGGGTCATGCCCATGCTCGAAGGATGACCCACGCCATTGGCCTAAATACAGCATGGTTATTGTTATGGGCCTGTTTTCAAGATAGACTTAGGTACCTCTTCTTAGCGCTAAAATCGGAGCTGTAATCTGTCTTAATGCCCCAAGCATGAGGAAGATATTTGTATCTGCTGCGGCATTGGAGTTGGTGTTAGGCGTGTGGGAGACCATGATTCCTGCCACAGTATCATTGTTAGCAGGCCATATGCGATAATTGAACAAGATGTGGTAACCTCGACGAGTACAGCCGTCAACATCGATATTATCGTATCCGCCGCCATTGTGGCAGATAAATTTAACGCTCTTAGGGAGAACAGAGAGGATTTCCTCTGTAAAACGTCCTGTGACCTGTTTTCAAAGTTGTATATGATTATCTTCTGTTACACACAATGCACAAGGAACTGCTCACCATCGTCGACTCGTTGCTCCGAAATATGCCTTTCGTGCCATCGAACTCACCATCCTTACAACGCTGGATGAAATCTTCTCGGGTGCCGAGACGATACTCCTGCAATGATTTGGCTTAATGGGTTTCCTTTCTTAGCCACATATTATCGTTTACCTTGAGAGTAGCACGCGGAGATAATGCATTCCATGCCTCATATTCAAAGATTATTTCACCAATCAGCAAAGCAATAGGAGCGTTCATGCTGTAGAATGGAAGTAAGATGTATTACTAAAGCAGCCTGTGTTCTAGCTTGAATAAGTATTGTTCATTGATACTTGAAGTGAATTAGGAAGTCTTGAAAGTTCTGTAGATTGAGAATTGTTAATTTATTTTAACGACGTGCATCTCGCTGGTGCTGCTCACCCAGGCCTGTTTGATCAGCATGGTTGAGGAAGATGATACCTTAGCTATCACAACGACTGGCATCATTGTTACCGGTATCTACTCTGGGCTTAGACTTTGGCGTAGACAGAAGAAGTAAGCTTGCGAATAAATCACTTAAGGCGCATATTGAGACCAGGAGGAAGTTGGATTACCGTAGAGCGTCGGAGTCCTTTGCTTATCTACACTAGCTATGTTAAAGCCGGCTTTCCCCCCTGTAACGCATCAGTACCCGGCTATCTACCCGTTCATTTACCGTTTGCACTATCACGTGCACTGATAGCCATGCTTGAACAGATGATATACGTAACTGCCACTGTGTTATGGTTCCGTCTTGCAGAGCTCTCGGTATTATAGTGAATGAAATGGCTGTCAATTGCCTACCTATATAATGATTCTAACCAAGCCAAAATCATAGTAATTGGACATGATTTGTTCAAATTTGTACAAATCAGAACGCAAATAGATGGAAGATGAATATTCAACCGTAGTTGTTTGGTATCCGCTATTGTCCCAAATTGATTTTCCGACCCGATAACAAATACCTTCCAGGTCGCTTGTTGTTTAACACCCTCATCAAAATTTCATGAACAAAATCTATCATTTCTCTTATAACCACGCTTGAGTCAATAGATATCATGGCAGTTACAAAACAGATCCATCTAAACTTCTTCGATATTGCTTGCACGGGAACCCATCTGGGAATTGGGCAGTGGAAGTACGAATCGTCGACGAATCCTTGAGGCTGGAAACATCGGAAGCTAACTTGAAGATGGCAATATTTAGACACCCAGGGGATAACTCACGTACCAAAGATACGGTAGAATACTACATCTGGCTGGCAAAGCTAGCAGAACGGGGAAAAATCAGCTGTATCTTCTTTGCAGATCACTATGGAAGTATGACACCGATAAAATGCTTCCTCTAGTCATATACTCTCTAGTCCTTGTTCGGCCTCTGATGCGTAGCTAGTGATCGATGTCTATCAAGGAAATTCCGATGCAGCCTTCAGAGGTGGCGATGCTGTAGCCCAACTAGATCCAGTTGTCGTAGTCTCTGCAATGGCTGCGGTCACAAGATCTGTGTCATTTGGCATTACAGGTAGCACAACATATATCCCCGTATGAATCTTTACCTACTCCTTCATTGCTAAATCCGGATGGGCTAACAAGGACTAGCCGTATCTTCTTGCAAGGACCTGGGGAACATTGGATCATATGACCAAAGGTCGAATTGCATGGAACATCGTCACAAGCTATGGAAGTAAATCTTCAAATGCCCTAGGTTACGATAAGGTCACTCCTCATGACAAGCGTTACCTTGAGGCCGATGAATATATGGAGATCGTATACTCGTAAGTACGCTTCGTATTAGTTTGACCTGTGTCCCTTATGGAAGTGTTCTTTATTGATCTCAGACTGATGGTGCCCCGTGTGTAGATTCTGGGAAGGCTCGTGGGAGGATGGTGCACAACTATGGTCACCAGAAAAGGGTGCCTACGACCCAAGTAAAATCCATAAGATCACATACAACGGGGAATTTCACCAAACATCAGCCTTCTCTCAATCGCACCCCTCCCCACAACGCACTCCAATTTTATTTCAAGCCGGCTCCTCAAAAGCTGGTAAGCAATTCGCTGCTCGCCACGCTGAAGCTATTTTCGTTGGTGGCGGTGATCCAATTGAAATTGGAAAAATGGTCAAAGAAGTACGCGCTTTAGCAGCTCAAGAGGGTCGCGATCCAGATGATGTGAAGTTTTTCCCTTTGCTTACGCCTATACTTGGTCATACTTTAGAGGAAGCCCAGTCAAAGCATGACGTTGCCGAGAAATTCGTCGACTGGGAAGCCGGACTGGCTATGCTCAGCGACTTTACAGGACTAGATCTTAGCAAGTTCCCTCCAGATGAACCGATCAAGTTTGATGATGCTGTGGGCGAGAACAATATTCAGACAATGGTCAACGCTCTGAAAAATTTAGCGAAAGACGGCATGACCTTACGGCAACTTGGCCATGACTTCGCATTCCTTGGATTTGGATGTGTACCTGTCGGAACCCCGGACATGGTTGCAGATGTGATTGAGAACTGGATTGAGGTAGCTGATATTGATGGGTTTAATTTGGGTTGTAAGTTCAATTTTCTTACTTTTCAATTCTTGATTGTGGGTTTTAACCATGTCCGTAGATGTGTCGAACCCCGGTTCCTACGAAGACATTGTCGAGCTTTTGATACCTGTTCTACAAGAACGCGGTATTATGTGGAAAGACTATGCTTCTCCAGGAGGAACCTTTCGCGAAAACCTATATAAGAGGCCGGGTAATAAGACATTACCGCCCAGCCATAGAGGCGCACAGTTCCGATACGATGTCTTGAGGAAAAGGCATGCTGACGAAAATGGCCATATTATAATTAACAAGCGGGAAGGGATACTTCCGAAGAAGGAATGAACTGGTAAACTTATACAGGTAGTATCTTAGTAGAATGTTTTTATCGACGTTGGATTAGCTATTTGAACTTATAGGTTACTCTAAAAGCAGCAAAGAGTCAAATTAACTGTGCATGCTGTGAGCTCGAGCAATATCTCAAGTAAGAAGTCTAACACTTCGTGTAGATTTCGGCTTAAGTTTGAAGAAAGAAAGAGCATGTAGAATTCAGCTTGGCCTCTGATAGCGACCTCTGTATCCCTTATGTACTAGACCCTATCCTCTATTTTGGGTATTTTTTCACAAAAGGTTTTATCCTGCACTTTCACCTTCTATACTACTTACTTCCTACACGCCATTCTTATTTGTTCGAATCCATGCAGCTACCAACTATAATTATCACGAGCAGTGAGCTATTCCCAAGACCAAAACGAGTCACATCACTTCTCACATCAATTATATGCTTGAGGGCCTTTATAGAACTTCGTAGCATAGAGTGCAAAACTCTGCATGTAGTAGTAGTATACTAAGATATAGAGATACTCAGTACGTAGGAAGCAATTCATATCGAGGTTAACTGCTCCAACTGGTATTCGGAAAGGAAAAATCTTACGATCTCAAAGACCTCAAGATTGGGCGTCGTCAAAAGTCCCCCCCCTTCTCACAGCTTTTCAGCAGCTATGACACCCTTCAGCCAACTCTCATTGCGTGCAGTAAATGAGCAATCAAATGTACGAGAGAATTGCACATTTCCATATGCATCGGAGAAGTCATTCCTGGCAATGCTTGGGAGCCGACCTCCTGCGACTGGTTTCATATCGAAAGCCAGTATGAGCTTTACCAACATCGCGCTCATGATGCGGTTTGATATTTGATATGCTGGGCAGATACGTCCTCCAGTACCATACGTGAGATGTGGTAATGGTGAGTCGTTATCAATGAATCTCCTTGGATTGAAGGAATGGGCGTCGGATCCATAGAAGTCCAGATCATGGTTTACTCCCTGTGTATCCATCAACACTCCCATGCCTTTGGGTATCGTAGCTCCGTGTAACTCAAATGCCTTGCTCGTTCGTCGGGATCCAAAAGGCGCTGTCGGGTAGAATCGGAGTGTTTCCTTGTACAACGAAACAATTAAAGGCACTTTTTCTTCTCTGAAGGCCATTCGCCATGCTTCATCTCGGTCGCCATTATAAGCCTCAAGGATAGCATCATATGCTTCTTTCTGAAAAGGTTGTCCCTCAGGACTACAGAGCCATGCACAACATTGGTAGACAGCAGAAGCAACAGTATCAGGGGCAGCTTGAAGGAGCGAGACACAAGTTCCATGGATCTCTTCCAAGGTCAACTTATCATTGCCAAGAGAGGAGACAATACACTTTAGATCCGCTTGGCCCTTTTCAACCTTGTGCAGGTATGTTTCAAACAAAGTGTTGATACGCTGTGTACGCTCTTTGACGGCTTCAATCGTCTGAGAAGTCTTCTCTGGGAAAATACGTAGCAGAGGAACGTAATGCTTGTATGACACTGTGGAAGATCGAATTGAGCTTATAGTAGCGATGGAATCCAAAAGAGCATTAGTGAATTCCTCGTCGAATTCGCCTACACGTACACCATATGTCAAGGATAGAGTAAGATCAACCACACCCTTCAAAATCATTAGCATTATTCAACAGAAAAAGACTAATTGATCATAGAAAATGTGAATATTTCACCTGACGGAGTAATGGATACAAGTCCATTGATATTTTCCCGTTCTCTCCATCCTTGTACAATGACCTAGTAAGGGCAGCTGAATTAGGCTCCATAAGTCTATAGTATTCTGGCCACATAGGTTTTCCAAGAGCTTTCTGTTTAATACTGATAAGACATGTGCACCAAACGTTCTATAGCACTGGGTATAACTTACTAGTGCAGCATTTCGACACTTTCGGATTTGATCGGTCAAAGGTGATCCAGAAATATCGATCCCAAGGTTATCAACGAATCCTGGCTGGTGAATGCGGTCAAGCATCGCATTGTTTTGGTCAACCCATAGACTCTTCATGGCAGCCCAAGAGGAAAGAACTAGTGTGCGTTGGTCGCCAAGTTTCACCTGCACGATATCCGATTTGGCCTGAGTGGTCCAAATATTGAAAACAGACGCGTCGTTCAGTTTCAACCGACCACCAAGGGAAGGTAGATGGCCAACAAAAGGGAGGGAGCCGGGCACCTCTGGTATATTAGCAAGCTTGGGAAAATTGGTCCTGTATGCTTCTCGCTATTTATCAATTAGTAAAGTAAATGAGTAATGAAATGGGCACTGAATTACATAGAGATAAATTAGAATTAATGCAAATCCTAATATCGTGAGAATGCTCGGCGACAGGAACGCCTTAGCAAGACCACTATGTGCTTGCAGAGATGATAAATCGTCCATAGTAATGTTGATAACAGCTTCTCTTCACAAAAAATATCTGACCGAAAAGAGAAGTAATCAAATGGAGCATTCAGCATCAATGTGCAACGGGAGCTCGTCTGCCATACATAAGCGTGGTACTCAGATCGATGTTTATCGTCGGAACACCTACATATCACGTTATCATCCATCCGTCATCGGAAAGAACGCCCGATGTCAACTGCACTATGAGTACCACCCCCTAGCAATCTTATCCATATGATACTGCAATCTGACTGACTGCAGCAAACCGAGTCAATTACCTATTCACTTTCGTCCGGTTCGTACCGGCCACAATCAGAGAGTTGTGCACCTCCCTCATGTAAGGTCCCATGCTAGCGGTGATAAGGCACCATCAGAGTGATTACCCGCGTGCCACCCTCTCCGGGCCCCCTGCACCCCGGCGATAATGGTATATTCGTATTTACCAGCGCCGTCTGTGGTCATTGTGATAAGGGTAAATAAACAAGACATTTCATATCAGCCCCGCCAACACTGATTCTCTCAGACTTGTGATCTAGATAAGAAAAAAAATTCAGTAGACCATGCCGAAATCATACCACCGATAAATTTTAAGTTTCATTAAATATAGGACGAGTTTCGAAGAGTGAAGCAACACCCTCAGCTATTCCCGTTAGTTTATAAGCGATTCAGCAAACTTCAAGCCTTGAAACATTGAATAGTCTCGGAGATATTATTTAGTAACTATGGCGCCAAATAAGCAGATTCACATGAACTTCTTCGACATGGCCTGTACGGGTAGCCATATGGGAATTGGAGAGTGGAAGTATGGCTATCTTCCTTTCAATATCTCCTGAACAAGCATATGTTCGTATTGTACTAATTAGAGATAAAAATATGTAGAAACCCCAAGGATAATTCTCGGACGAAAGACACCATCGAATACTATACCAATTTAGCAAAGCTCGCAGAGAAAGGCAAACTTACATCGATTTTCTTTGCCGACACTTATGCAGGTATATCATGCTGTAATTTCTAGCGTTGTCCAAGCTGAAGCTTTGATAGTACACGACACCTACCAGGGCAAGGCCGATGCGAGTTTTAGAGGTGGCCATGCCGCAGGGCAGCTTGATCCCGTTGTAATGGTGTCTGCAATGGCAGCAGTCACTAAGTCTGTCTCTGTTGGAATAACTGGTAGCACCACATACATTCCGGTAAGATTACTATTTCTATTCAATAGTTAAAGCTTAGCTAACTTAAACTAGCCATACCTACTTGCACGAACCTGGGGGACCTTAGATCATATGAGCAAGGGCAGGGTAGCTTGGAATATTGTCACAAGTTATAGCAACAATGCTGCCAAAGCTATGGGCCAAGACAAAGTGACTCCTCACGACAAACGCTATATAGAGGCTGATGAGTATATGGATATGATTTATTCGTAGGTTCTCAGACAGTGTCTCTTGGCTGGTTAGTGCTAATTCTTTCGTCTTCAGATTCTGGGAAGGCTCTTGGGAAGACGGGGCTCAGCTATGGTCCCCCGAGAAAGGTGCCTATGATCCCAAGAAGATACATAAGATTACGTTCAACGGCAAATACCACAAGACATCGGCTCATTGCCAGTCCCACCCCTCTCCACAACGAACACCCGTTCTTTTCCAGGCTGGTTCCTCTGGTGCAGGCAAGAAATTTGCTGCTCGCCATGCTGAGGTTATCTTCTGCGCCGGTGCCAAACCAAGCGATCTCGTGGACTTAGTCAAAGAGGTTCGTGCTATGGCTGTGAAAGAAGGACGCAATGCCACTGATATAAACTTCTTTCCCAGCCTAGCACCCATCGTAGGCCGTACACTAGAGGAGGCTCAAGCAAAATACGAAATTGCATTGGAGTACGCCGACTGGGAAGGCGGGCTAGCATGCGTCAGTGGTTTCTCGGGATTAGACCTGAGCGTCTTTCCTTTGGATGAGCCGTTCGATTTTGAGAAAGCAAGCACTTTTAGCGACAACTCTGTCCATACTATGATCGAGGCTGTCAAACGTTTTATTACACCAACTATGACACCGAGACAATTAGGCAAGGAATTTGCGTTTTGTGGATTTGGATCGATGCCTGTAGGGACTCCGGATATGATCGCTGACGAAATCGAAGAGTGGATCAATGTGGCTGATATTGACGGCTTCATCGTATCTTGTAAGTTCATCTGACATCCTGGTGTTCCACTTCTTTGCTCTCAAGATTTTTAAGGCTAATATCATCTGGTAGATGTGTCTAACCCAGAATCCTACGAGGATTTTGTTGAATTACTGGTTCCAGTTCTCCAAGAGCGTGGTATTATGTGGAAAGATTACGCGGTACCGGGAGGAACTTTTCGTGAAAATTTACGCCGGGCTCCAGGAGAAAAGAACCTTCCTCAGAATCATGTTGCTTCGCAATTCCGATATGACGTTCTCAAGAACAAGTATGCAGATGAAAATGGTGATGTTGTGATCGATCGGAAGAAGGAGGCTGAGGAGGAGCTCGTGGAGGTTTCAAAGCAGGTCGATGAATTGAAGCTGAAGGCATAGCTGGGCAGCCGAACATATTCACTATATATAACTTCCGATAGTACCGGGTTCTTTCCAAGCTGGGTGAACCCAAATAATGAAAAATCCGAGTGTTGCTCAGATACCCTTCAAATCTTTTACCAGTTACCCGATTTGTATTCCTGGAGCCACATACACTATCACATATGTACTTGACTCTCAAGCGTTTAAAGGGAGTATCTATACATCTAGTCTGGTTTACTCTACGTCAGCCATTGTTCAACTTGACACTGTTGACCACTAATGTGACTTCAGATAGCATTCGATAACTAATTCGGCTCTTGTAGAGATAATTTACAAGCAGGTATTTCTTCTACGGTATTTTGCGGTATGCGCAAAATTTGCTGTATGCACGGGAAAGTCTTCCCGAGGGCAGATAGCTTGCCGCCGCCGCCGCGAACAATAACGCCTTTATCCGATAGGACACACCATCTTGTAGCAAAGGGTAGATTGCAATAGATAACTTATCTGATACCATTTATTACGGGCATAGCCAATCATATCTTATCTTCGTAAATAGCAGATCTTTGATATGCACTGATATGCTTCGCAATGCTCATTCCCTACAAGATAGTCCGTAGGACTTATTATATACTGATTGATTGAACAACCAGTGCTGTGAATATTCGTACATTTATCTCAACCTCTGTGTTGCAGGCTTACCGATCTTTTCTTTCTACAATCGGTGGTCCCACTGTTTAGCAATGGGCAAAACTAGGGATATGTTCAAGTGGGCAGAGGTTAAGGAGAGAAGCGATATCGACACCTGGAAAGGGACAACAAAGTATGGTAATCATGACCTCTACCCTATTGTCCCTTCGGAAAAGAAATTTGGCTATCTTGCCTATTTCGCATTCTGGGTCAATAGTGGAACAGCCATCACCACCTTTACTCTCGGTAGCTCCTATATTGCTCTGGGACTGAATGCTGGCGAAACGATTGCGGCTTGTTTTGTCGGAGCTTTGATCTCCTCAACCATTGGATATTTTGGCGCCCGCCCCGGCCAAGATTATGGAATTGGATATGTATGCATTTCAGACACTCTTGTATCTTATCAGAAAGATAAATACTGATTCCGGTGCTAGACTGTGCTGAATAGAATGGCATTTGGAATGCGCGGGACTTACATCCCGATCTTTATCATTTTCATTGGCGTAATGGTCTTTGTAAGTCTCTTGAGTTTGGTGGTCAAAGATCATTTTACGGTTTGATACAAGTTCATAACTAACTAGAATACTTCCATAGGCAGGCATTCAGGCCTATTATGGAGCGCAAGCATTGACGCTCATGCTAGGAGCCATATTTCCTTCATTTAAATTCATGGAAAATACACTACCCGCGTCTGCGGCTATCACCACCAAGGATTTAATAGGATTTGTGCTTTATCTTATTGTCTATATCCCAATCCTCAGTTACATCAGACCACATCAGTTACGTCTCGGACTGTATCCCGCCTTTATTTTCACCGTCGCTACCTTCGTTGGCATCCTTATATGGGCATTAGTGTCAAATGGAGGCGCCGGAAACCTTATATCTTCCCCAATTGAGATTTCTAATGCGCAAAAGGCCTATCGCTTTGTCCAATGTGTATCGAGTATAAGCGGTAACTGGGGAGGCGTAGGCGACCGATATTCAGACTGGACCCGTTTCGAGAAGAAACGGGGCGTTTCTATTCCTGGCCTAATCGGGTTACCAATAGTGGTCACAGTATGTGCTGTCTTTGGTGTACTTACAACAACTGCCACAGCGGAAATGTATGGAGTTGTTCAATGGAATCCTATCCTACTTCTTGAATATGCGCAGACGGTTTCTTATACGCCAGCTTGCAGAGCTGCCACGTTCTTTGCGGGATTTGGGATGTTCTTCGATCAAATCTTTTTGAACTTGACGCAGAACAGTATTCCCGCCGGCATGGATGTTGCAGGTGCCCTCCCAAGATACTTCACAGCCAGACGCGCGTCTTTGCTGCTGGTTGTGATCACAGCTGTTATCCAACCATGGAGGTTCTTGAGTCAAGCCGCTATTTTCGTTACTATTCTCTCTTCAATTACTAGTATGTATTTATTCCTTTCCAATATTTACTAGAGGTTGACCTAACATTCTTGAAACTTCAGTCTATTTCGCTGCCGGGACAACTATAGTTCTCTCTGACTATTGGATTATCCGGAAGAAACTGCTGAAAATTCCCGATCTGTACACCGGGAGCGATGGAATTTACTGGTATAGCGGTGGCTTCAACCTCCGATGCATTGCAGCACTATTTATTGGGTGCGCACCCTGCATCCCTGGTTTCATCATGAGCTGCATCGACTCCACGACCGATAATGCCGCAGTAAGGATATTTCAGATTTGTTGGTTCGTCTCAGCACCTCTTGCGTTTATCAGTTACTATACATTTAACTACTTTTGGCCGCCGAAAGGACTAGGCATTCAAGAGTTTATTCAAATGGATGAGGGATCCATGCAAGTTATCGAAGGCATTGAATCAGTAGGACAAGTCGAAGACGAGAAGATACCTGTAGAGAAGGCTAAGGCCATGGAAGATTCAAGTGTATAAACCTGACGAGGAGGATTGCGAACGGAGGAAATTTCATATTGAAAGCCAGGACAGTAATACCAAGGTTCCAGTGTTTGGCCATCTTGTGCCTAGAATAGACTTCGTTATTGTCAAATTTCAGGCGGTCGAGGTGTTATCATAACTAGCAACAAGGCACAATCTATTCTAGTATAGCACGTCAAACAAACTTTACTGCAGTCACTACACTCGTCATAATGTTCGAAGTGAAGCAAGTTGAATAGTACAGAAACCTCATCGAGACGTGCTAAGGCAAATAGAGCAAAGTACGATCCTAGCCTAATGATACCGTCAGGTCCAACAACTCCAGGAAGTGATATTCGTTGGTACAAAGATGACCAATTAATTTAATCGTAGAGGAAGAGGATGGAGATCTCCATCAGGATGTGGAGATGCAGAAGGAAAGGAGAGCCCAGGCTCAAAGTGGTAATTATTAAGGCCGCCCTGTTCAAGTAAGAATTAGTTAACATACGCCAATCCAAGAGCATATGAAAAAGGCTGCATCCACGAAGTAGAATGTACTTACAAGGCCTTGTTCCTCCTCTTGACTTTGGCTACGCATTGGAGAAGCAATCCTCTGCAACGCATCTAGCCAGCGTTGAATAATAGGCCAATTAGGCAGTAGCATACCAAGAATTTCGAGAGACCGGTTCAAAATCGGCTCGGCACTGGATGCCAGCAATGGACATACTATACAATTTATATTTAAGTCAGCAAATCTAGCAATATGTGATATACTGGAATAACATACGTTGGGGCCATTTGAAGAGATAGGCTGCAAGAGAACCACATATGTAAATGCTGAACACCTTTTGCACCCGATTCAGTAAGACTTCCCGACAGATGACAAAAAAACTTAAAACAGCCGTACCAGTATGGCTGGATAGTCTTCACCCTCTAACCTGAGGTTACAAACTGTGTCGAAAATATCATGTAAATCGCGGACATTTGAGTACAGCTCGAATGCCATGTTCGACCAGAATTTTGGATCCGGGCAATCACTCCGCAGTCTCCCAAGTACAAAATCCAGGATGCTGTACCTTGAAGTTAGTATAAAATCAGAGACGACCTAGACGAACTTTTTGAAAGACTTACTCATCTAAGTATATGCGGCGTATAATGATGTTACTAAGTCTGGTTACTATCACTTGAGATACGTAAGGCCGCTCAAGAAATGTAGCTTTGTAGCCGCGAAAGTTCCACACCGACCAGTGGTGCTGAGCAGGCAAGCTTTTCTCCCAATCTCTCAAAGTTTGAGTTAATTGTAAATAGTTGCTTTTGCGCTCCCAGGGCTTGTTGATTACCTCATCAGCTTTCTCGTGCTCGCATCGTGCTACGCGGCCTGCACGACGAGCAACCTGACCCCAGAGATTATGCGCTTGCACTACTGTAGCAAATATTGTACGAGATGGAAGTGATACAAGATCCGGGTTCCTGTTAGCAGCTTCTGTGCCAGCAAGAGCTGATCGAACTTCGGGAACTTTGCCAAAAGCAAACTCTTCTTCACTTGATGGAAGTAATGCAGAAATATCGCTCAAAGGAAATGCAACTGCTCCGTTGTATTCTATATAGAGATGCTCCTGACCTGTCAGTAAGTCAGCAATGCGAGTTGTTATATATAGAAGGAGATTCAATCTATCGTACTTTCCAAGATCCAAAATGTCCTTCGAGCACTCTCAGCCTCAATAATTTCTTTTGTTGTTGCATTCTCACTAATCTTATAACTCTCTTCGCGGTGCAAATGGAGCATGTTTGCCACTATCGTCCTAATAAGTGGTAGGTCTTAGGTGAAAGGTAGAATGCCATACTTCTTACGGCGATACCCATATGGATCTCAAATAGGGTAAGTAGCTGCTCTTGATTTCAAACAGGATTGAGAAGTAGGGTTGACATACAGCACTACGGTTGCGGTTACCTTGTATCCATTCAGAGACACCTAGCAGAAAGAAAGCTTGAATTCTCTCCAGGGTTGGATCGTACATCTCATTGTGTAATATATCACCCGCACGATTGATAAAGTATTCAGTCGCCTTTATTGCGTTGCCGTATCGCGGATGTACACATGTTGTGAGGCGTGCAGAGATACTAAGCATACTCAACAAGAGAAATACGCTTATGGTTTTCGGCTCCCGTGCAAGGCGCTCTAGGAACAAAGATTGTGGTATAAATGCTAAACAAATCTTCTTAATACACAACGATCTGATTATTTTTGTATGTATAGGCCATTTACCTAGCTGGAAGCAAGAAGTCGAGAAGACTCTACACCCTTCTACAACTTCATAGAGTGGTGGTAAAAGGTCCCATTGATCGTGTGTCTCCGAGTGAGGTATTTCCGGCGGAGAAGCAAGATTCAGCGGCGAGGAAGGAGAGCAAGAAGGAGATCTATACAGAAATAGGTTGTGGTTAGATTAATGAGACTAGCCTATTATAACATGAAACTATACCTCACTGGCATGCAGGACACAGTGACGTGGTTTGAGGTTTCTGACACATGAGGAATATGTGTCGTAATATTGCCGACAGATTTCGAGGCTTGAGAACTTGTATGGCCGATATCCCGCTGAGCCCGAGTTGTAAAATTACTACAACCACTTCGTAAGTCCAGATGCACACCAGATACTTGTTGTTACTACGACTACTCACCACGCAGTAGCGACCTCATCTCCAGCGCGTCGGCAACGGTCACAAGGAGGTGCAGCATTATCGTGAATACACTTGGTGCGCAGGCGACGGCATCTGATTGATTTGAAAAATCAGCAAATTGACGTTCAGGTTCTCATAGACTCAGCTCCAGAACGTGGCCTGCAAACCTACCTTCTGCATGCAACGGCTGCTCTCGTGCGCGTTCTTGCAGTGGACCGCCGTAGGTGGATTTGCAGCGGGTGCTGTTCGCTTTGAAACTCCTGCCCCCCTGCTCCACTATGTTCCAGGTCTAGAGGCCAGTTACCTAGGCGCTCCATGTTAACCTTGATCGCTGGGTAGCCGATTCCAGAGCTGAAGCCTTCACGGTAATGCCCACGCCTAGTTCTTTCCGTGATCAGTGCATGGTGGAGGGAAGAGAGGATGACGCTGAGTATTCCTGTGCGTGAAGAGACCCCCAGAGTAGATAGGCCGGCTTATCTTATCAGCCATGGGGGTGGTTTATTGAACCGATGATTCTGGTCCCGTCACAACCAGTCGTCCGAATTGAGGAATTAAGGCCCGCTCGCCGGTCGTCGGGCTGCCGCAACCCGATGAAAAGAGAATCGCTCTCCTTTAACAAGACACTCTCCTTGCAATAAACAGCGCGCGAGGTAGAAGATACACACATCCAGATATGGGTGTTTACATGTCCGCGTATAACAGCCGTTCTAATTGCTAATAAAAGTCCTATGCTTGAGGGTCTCCACACCCGTTTCACTAAGTTGTCCTTTGTAGAGGGGTTGCTTGCTACGCAGATAAAATCCACTAATTTAATTCATGTCATGCATGGTAACGGTTCTCAAATTATATCGAGACAAGAGCCATAAAGGAAGGGACAAGGTGGCAAAACCTCAATATTGAAATAGATTTTGGTAATATGCACTCTATACAGCCATTATCTTTACATTCTAACCACTAGTTTTCGCCCTCCCAGATCCCCTCTTTTCTGCATTGCCAAGCCCTCTTCTATCATCTCAAGACCGCCATCAAGCACCTGAATCTCCGGAATTGCCACCTTCCCAGCTGAGATCAGTTTGTTGAGCATTTCACCATATTTTTGGTTCCCTTTCTCAACAACGAACCTCTTCATCTCCACATCCACCACCCTTACATTGGACGGTATCCTTTCACCTGTCTTTAGAAACGCTACTGGCGCGAGAACCGCCGGCTTGCTCGTGCTTAGTGCCTTGACGCAAGATGCCCCTGTTTGGTCCCCAACAAGATCAATAGCTAGGGTAAGGTCGTCACCAACTATAGCTAACACCTCGGCCACAATATCGTCATTACTCTTGCCGTCCCGGACTATCACATGTCCGGCGCCTAGTCTCTCGGCCAAGGCTTTTGTTTTCGCAGATGTGACCGCAATAACACAGAGATTGGATTGTACAGCAAGCTGGGTTGCAAACTGGCCCGTGATGGCAGAGCCACCCCATATGAGGATATACTCAGGGGGTATCCGAGAGGTTACGTCCCTGCTAGGCATAGGGACGTCTAACCATTTCCACAAAGTCATGGCAGCTGTAAGGGCAGCGACACCTAGGCTGGCACCTTCTTCAAAAGAAAGACATGAGGGCAGCATCAGTACGGTGTGTTGAGGGCAAACGACATACTCTTGGAATGTCCCGGCGCGACGATCGCGGTAATATGTGCCTATTATTGTCAGCTTCCCTTGTCTACAACATCAGAGTATATAACTTGATAATACGACTGAAAGAAGAACATACTTGCCCAGACCCTATCAGCAACCTTAAACCCTTTAACATTGGCTCCAACCTGTGCGACTACACCTACTAACTCCCTTCCCCCAATCCACGGAAAACTTGGCATACAAAAATTGTAGTCTACGGATTTCCAGTCGATAGGATTCAATCCGACAGCTCGGGTTTTGATGATGATCTCATCGGGACTCTTGATGCTTGGGTAGGGGATATCTTTTGAAATGCTATATGTATGCTTTGATACCACGCAGAGTGCTTTCATGTGCTTTGGCAAGTCTAGAGAGGAGCTGGTACTACACGATTCGCTTAAGTCTTGCGTTGTAATAACTACATCTGCGGCTTTAGACAAGACTGCAGGCTTTCCAGACGGCGACTCCTTGGTTCCTAAAGTGACCTTGTCAGTTTTGCGCTTATATTTAAAGCAGCCGCATAGCCGGCTGCCCATCTTCTGTGCTACAGGGAGACGAGTCTAAAGTGATTGAGGATTAGCGACTTGAGATCCGATTTAAGTGAGTAGTGGCGGAAGGCATATCACACGAGCAGGATCCTCACTGGAGTACAATTATTCTATGGAGTCGAACATATATAACATATTCACTAACGTCATTTCGACATGGAAATCTGCCATTATTAGAAAATTTGAACAATAGTTTGCCAAGAGAACAGGACGGAGCATATAGATAAGATTACCGTGCACAGACTTGATCAGCCCGTCCCGGTGTTAGCTGAACATGAGCAGCACGGTAAAGATTAAAGAAATGGCTCGTGTTACTCAAATGGTACCAGACGGAAAGATTTCCCGACCCGTTGGGAAATTGGAGTTGCAAGGGGCCCGTCCTGTAGTCGCGGTAACAGTCGCGGTAACTCCAACCCGAAGGTCCTGTAGCCAAGCGAGATAAGACTCGGGGTCGTCAGGAAAGATAAGACGGTCGTCCGTGATAAACCTAGAATTTCGTATTACATTCGGCCAGGTCCAGTAAAGACTACTATGGACCGTCTTGTCGCCTGCATTGAGGAAAAGGCGGCAAGAAGATTTTGGGAATAAGAGGGCTCTTGAAAGCTAAAGGTTATCGCGAAAGCCAGCTTAACACCCCTGTCGGAAGAGATCGGCATGGCTGTTATTGTCCCATCATGCTTGTCCAAATATTCACTCTGGAATGGCCGATGAACTAGATCTAACTGTCCACTAAACTAATGATAAAATAAGCATCCTTTGTTAGGCGGATAGTTGCAAATATCGGCTCTAACTATCCTGTTGGGCTTAGAAATGTTAGGTTAAGTATGCTGAATGTTGTGGATGAAGTTCATCAATGGCAAACTCCACGCAAATAACATGCGAATCGCCATAGAAAGTCTAAACCTATATGCTAAGAAGAGACTCGCAATACTTATTTAATTTGCTAAACTAGGAGGTGATCCTGTTGGCCATTAAATAATAAAGCATAAGATTATCTTGCAACTGAAGAGATTTGTATTTTACTACATTTAGTGATCCAACTACCAATTGGTCAGCCCAAGAAGCCGTTAGATATCTACTGTTGTTGTTTTGCTGCTTTGTCTCCGTTGAGACTGGGGAAATTTAGCTGGATTTTAGATCCTGGGTGGTCTTTTGATAGGTATGGCTTTCCTGGCATGGAGTTCATGTTCTCTCTGAGCGTGCCTCCGGCGACAGGGTAATCCTCCCAGTACAATCCACGTCTTTGAAGTTCAGGAACGAGCAACTCCACAACATCCTCCCAGCTTCCCGGATTGGATACGGCTAGTTTAGTTATCAGCTTTCGGCACGTACCAAGATCAAGACGCAAGTCAAAATGGTCAATCATTAATAGCATGGCTATCATTGACCTTACTAAGACTAAGTCGCAAGGTCTCAACCGTGAGATAATAGGTATCAGTGAAATGAGACTCACGAGATAAATTGAACCCGTCAATATCGCCCTCCACCATCCACTTCTCCAGTTCGTCCGCAACCTTTTCTGGCGTTCCGATAGGCCTTGGCCCCAGGCCGCCAAATGCAAGTAACTCTCCAAGATCTCTTGGGGTAATCTTGTCTTTGTCGCCAAGATACTGCATGTTATTGATAAAGCCATGTATGGCATTCTCCTTGATATCGCCGTTGAACTTCAAGGGCTCATCAATTGGGTAGAGACTAAGATCGATATTTGCAAGGCCACTGCATCGAGCAAGACCTCCCTCAATACTGACTAGCTTTCTTGCAGCCTCATATTTGGCTTCTGCTTCTTCTTGCGTGCGTCCAATGAATAGCATTGCCCCTAGAAAGAACTTGATGGATTGTGGGTCACGGCCTTCCGCTGCTGCGGCTGCGCGTACAGTCTCAGTGTACGCTTTACACTCGGGAATGGTGTTGTAGGCACAAAAGATTGCTTCTGCATGCTTTCCTCCAAATTTGATGCCAGCCTTCGACGCCCCTGCCTGGAAGATTAGAGGAGTACGTTGCGGTGACGGGTGAGTGGGCCCATGACCCGAAAATTTGAAGTATTTTCCCTTATATTCAACTTTGTGAATCTTGCTAGGGTCGTAAGCCATTTCAGGCTCTGCCTGCCAGGTTTGAACTCCATCTTCCCAGGACTTTTCCCACAGCTGATAAACAATGTCCATGTACTCTTCAGCTGCAATGTATCTCTCATCGTGAGGTAAAAGGTTGTCTAACCCAAAGACCTTTGCCGACGACAAGCTAAATGAGGTGACGATATTCCACGCTAAAATCCGATGTTAGTGTTCCTCTACATATAGTTTTAGAAATCCTACCAATTCTTCCATTTGTGATATGGTCTAGAGTTGACCAGTTTCTTGCAAGATGGTAGGGAGCGATATAGCTTGTACTTCCTGTGATCCCAAAGCCTACTGACTTTGTTGCAGTGGCCATAGCCGCTACAAGCAGTGTCGGTTCAAGTTTTGCCACATGATTACCTCCCTTGTACTGAGCATCTGCACTTCCTTTATACACTTCAAGTTCACCATATCCATCTGCAAAGAAGACACAGCTGACTTTGCCTTTCTCTGCTATCTTCGCTAGCCAAACATAATAATCGAGTCTATCCTTAGTCCTGGAATTGTCGTTGGGGTTCCTTTCTACCTTAGAACCTCGACCAAGGTATAATCCCAGCTAGGATGACTTACTTCCACTGACCAATGGCATTGGGAACACCTGTGCAGGATACTTCATAGAAGTTCAGCTGCATCTTCTTTTTTGGGGTGACTGAAGTCATTTTGTAAAGATGATTGAAAAGATGAATCGAAGTCAGAATTCGACTTATTCTTTGATGGGTGTTGCTTTTATCCCATTGACTGAACTTAGCCGATAAGAAGATCTTTTTATTAGCTCACATACACACTTATTGGATACAGTGATAACAAAGTGTCATTTTTAGTTACATCTAGATCTAGACCGGGTTTTATTACGGGTAAGCGGCCCATGTCGTACTCGAGATTGAGGAGATGCTGATATACAGATTAAGCTCAACCAAACATATTCTTCGTTATTGGGCACATTAGTAAGACCTGGCCCGATAAATCCATGATAGAGTGAGTCAAGGTCTGGATAACGCTAAAAGTTCAAATTCTGAAAACCTACCCAAAGACTCGGACAGAGGAGATTATCTCCCTGGAACTAGCAGTTCTCAATGATAAGGACACAGTACATATAACCGACCAGCTTTTACACAATCCAACCGCACGCCATCTATCTACAGTGGATCTTCCACCGCAAAACACGTGCAAGGACATCATGCCTTCCCTCCCCCTGGTAACAACCACGGAAAAGATAAGAGGCTCACAAGGGTGCTAGTTTAACTATTCTAGCAAGCTTTGATTCCGTCTATGCCTACAGCCTCGTGATCAAACACTGTAGAATAGATATTTTGAGTTGGTAAATCTAATATCAACGTTCTATCGTGAATAGTGTTTACTCCACCATTCCAAAGCTGGGGCGACGTAGCCCAAACAACCTTCCAGGTGGAAATACTGCATTCAAAGCTTACAAAGGTTGTCACTGCTCAAGAAAGGTCGCAATGTGCTACGGCAAAACAAAAACAAAAACATAAAGCTGGATTCCATAAAAAAAAAAGTAATTATATCCACTTATTGTTCAAAGTTTAACTTGATTATCACATATCACGGATCTGAAACCAGTACACAATGCTCTCAATCTAAAAGCGACAATAAACTAAAACGAATCTCAAATTGACCTTCCACCTTTACTACATCTTACGCTGTCTGTACATAACTATACTCTGCTGATCCAGATATCACCTTTCTCATCCACAACACCCTCCTTCTTCTTAAGATCATCGTATCTGAATTGAGCACCGGCGTGCGAATCTGGAACTTTAGTCTGGCCTGGTTGTCGGAGAAGATTTTCGCGGAAAGTACCCTCTGGAACCGCGTAGTCTTTCCACATAATACCACGTTCCTGCAAGACTGGAACAAGAAGTTCGACAACATCTTCATAACTAGTAGGGTTCGAAAGATCTATTCATTGATATCAGCATGTCAGTGTCGAAAGATCGAGAATGTGGCTTACAAGCGATATTGATACCATCAATGTCTCCTTCATCAGCCCACTTCTCAATAAAATCCGCAACCATCTCCGGCGTTCCAACAGGCATAGGAGCAAAGCCACAGAATGACATTTGTTTCCCAATCTGCCGCGGTGTCATAGGTTTGTCTGAGTATTGTTGCAAAACCGCTACCATAGCATGTATTCCGCTGTTTGGCTTTGCATCCTTGACTACGAATGGCTCGTCCAAGGGATATTCAGAGAAGTCTACATCGAGATAACCACTCATTCTCGATAGTCCAGCCTCGTAATCCGCGTTCTTTATTGCCCTATCATACTTGGCTTGGGCCTCTTCCACAGTTCTACCCAGGACAGGAGTAAGCTGAGGAAAGAACTTGATATGGCTCGGATCTCTTCCATTCGCTGCTGCCGCGGCACGAAGTTTATCGACAACTTTCCTGATTTCAGCAGCACTAGCGCCTCCTCCAAATATTGCCTCGGCATGCTTGGCTGCGAAAGCTATACCGGCAGTAGATGTCCCAGCTTGAAACAGGACAGGTGTACGCTGAGGTGAGGGATGCATCGCGCCGTATGATTCTGTCTTGTAATACTTACCAGTGAAGTTGACCTTATGAACCTTTTCATAGTGATAAGCTCCCTTTTCCCTGCTCCAAATCTGGGCACCATCTTCCCAGGAGCCCTCCCATAGGCTATATACCAAGTCCATAAATTCGTCGGCTTCCTCATAGCGCTTATCGTGTGCTGTAATAGTCGTTCTGCCCATAGCTTTTGCTGCTGTTGAGTTGTAACTAGTCACTATATTCCAAGCAAATCTTCCTTTGCAGAGGTGATCAAGAGTTGACATTGTCCTAGCCAGTTGGAATGGCTTTTGGTATATTAGTAAAATCGTGGGTATAATTGCAGTTGAACTTTACATTAATATATGAGGTGCTGCCCGTGACGCCAAAGGACACGTTTTTGGAGACAGATGCCATTGCAGGCACAACGACCAAGGGATCTAGCGAGCCGATATTTGTTCCTCCTTGGAAGGTTGCTTTGGCGCTATTCTGATACTTTTCATCCACTGCAGTTTCCATGGTCAGTGTTATGTCTATTAAAACAGCCTGGAGACAGTTCATACCTCCATAGACATCAGCTACAAAGATGGCTGAAATCTTACCCTTATCGGCTAATCTTGCCAACCAATGGTAATACTCAAGGCGGTCCTTATATCTAGAATTATCATCATCCTCTCTGGGGTTGCGAAGTTAGCAGGCATACTCGAAGGAGATGTCTTGCACGCTCACTTCCACTGCCCTTGGCCCATGTGACTGCCAGCGCAAAACTGGTCAAAAAAGTTGAGGTGAATCTGCTTTCTAGGAACCATCTTTGCAGTAAAGCTTTAATCTCTTTGCTATAATATGCCTCCCTTGGTACACAGAACGGGCTTTATTGTACAGGGTGAATACCAGCCTTTTAAGTATCAAATAAATGTGCGCTTATAAGTAGGCTCTCAAGATTGCGCCTAGATTGAAGGACACTGCCTCCTAAGTGGTCGCACAGTAAAGTGCTTTCCTGACCCCACTGTTGACTATTGGAATCTCGTCATGATTGTTTGAGATGATTAGCCAGAGAATTATTGCCGCTATGTAGATTACCGCTCCGATACTGTACCTCCTACCGCCTTGTAGAGGAGATAAGCGGCCCGCCTGTTACCGTGCTGCCGCATATGACCCACTCAGCGCAGGAGACGGAAGCATTGACAACACCATGATTACTAATTATTTGACTGGCGTGATGAGCTGCAGCTGCAGAATATCAGCAGTAAAGAGTGTTGTATCATATAATTTAGAGTGCTGTGCTGGCCTTGCTCGTTTTATAAGGTACGGCAGTGGTACTGAAGCTTGATACGGTGGTCGAAACCTGACGTAGCGTAACTAGTATAAACGGGACTCCAGCAAACTTCAACGCTTCACAAAGAACTTTTGAGATAAAGTATATCTATTTCAAGAAAGTCCCCATCCTAAAAGAAACCAAGAACACTCGCATTCAAGCAAAGGATTGCACGTCACAGGGCCAAGATAAGGTCTTGCATGCATACATTCATCTTCATATATAAGGATAAAGACAAGAGGAAGGGATATTCTCTTATTACATAGCAACTTTCGTGCGGTGGCCGATGTACAAAGAATTAGTCAAAAGACTCTTGACTGCCCTTATAAAGTGAATTCATAATCTAACGCTATCTTATCACAAGTCAATGACTTATTGTCTGTTCTGCATTTAGATGGATTTCCCACCACTGGATCACTAGAAGAACTGTCTATCGAAATCACAATCTAGAGTTCGGATCATTCAAGCACCTAGCTTGGTCTTAAGCCAGGTTTCATCCCGTGCAACAAACGAGCAGTCGTATGCCCGAGGGAGAGCAACAAGACCGTAGGCATCCGAGAAATCAATCATATCGATGCTTGGTAAACGGGTTCCTTCGACTTGCTTCATCTGGAAAGCAAGGATTAGACGTATCAGCATCGCACTCATAATACGGTTCGAGATCTGATAAGCAGGGCATATCCGACTGCCTACTCCATAGGAGAGATGTGGAATAGGGGCATTATTGTCTAAAAACCGCCTTGGGTTGAATGTCGTAGCCTCTGGATAGTAGTCTGGATCATGGTTTACGGCTTGCGTATTCAAGATGACCATCATTCCTTTTGGTATAACAGTATCGTAGATGTTGATTGGCTTTGAAGCTCGGCGGTTATTGAAAGGCGACGTTGCAAAGAACCGAAGAGTCTCCTTATATAACGAGACAATTAAAGGTACGTTTTCTTCTTCAAAAGCCCTGTTCCAGGCTAGCTCGATATCCCCATTATACGCCTGGAGAATTGCATCGTAAGCCTCAGCCTGAAAAGGCTGGCCCTCCTCACTACATAGCCATGCACAGCATTGATAAACTCCAGATGTGATTGTATCAGGAGCTGCCTGAAGTAGGGATATGCAAGTTCCATGTATCTCTTCTAGCGTCAATTTGTCGCTCCCAAGAGAAGAAACAATGCACTTGGGAGTCTCTCCGGCTGCAACCTTTTCGAGATATTGGTTGTATAGCTTATCAATATGCTTTTGTCGTATCTTCTCAGCTGCCATTGTTTTTGATATTCCCTCTGGTAAAAGTCGTAGGAGTGGTACATAATGCCGGAAGGCCGTCGTCGACGCACGCACTTCGGTTATTGCATATAAGGAGTCTAGAAGGTTTTTGGTGAACTCGTCATCAAAATCGCCGGGTCTTGCGCCATATGTCAAGTTCAAAGCCAGATCAACGATAACCTTGAAGATACGTTACTTTTAGGCAGCAGTATTGAGGATTGAAGTAATTTCTAGAAATAACCTTAAACTTACCTGACGAAGCCAAGGGTAGAACTCAATAGGGATCTTGCCATTCTGGCCTTTCTCATACAAGGACTTTATCAAAGAACCCGAATTAGGTTCTATAAGTTTGTAATAACCTGGCCACATTGGTTTTCCGAGAGCTTTCTGTGCTAACATCAGTAGTGAACTCTCAAGGTGCAATGCTAAGCGCTAAACGCTAAATTCACCATACCAGTGCAGCACTACGACATCTTTTATATTGTTCAGTTATTGAAGATCCAGAAAGATCAATGCCTAGTTTATCATGAAAGCCTGGTTGGTATGGTCGGTCCAATATGGAGTTGTTTTGCGTGATGAATATATCTTTTACCGCCGACCAAGATCCAACAATAATGGCACGTTGGTCGCCAATTCTGATTTGAAAGATACCTTAAAAAGCTAAGACTAAACTTCCACAGGTAACACGTAGCAGGGAATTACCTGAAGAGAGCTGTTTGCCCCACCTAGAGAATACTGTTGCGTCGTTCTCCTTCTTGCGACCACCGAGGGCACCAAGATGACCAACGAAAGGATACCAATTGGGTTCTTCCGGAATGTTTGGCACTTTTGGGAAGTCGGTCCTATATGCTTCTCTCTTTCTTTCGAATTAGCATCTATTCACGTGGCTCAAGGAAACATGATAGAACTTACTCCAAAAAACAAAATAAGTAGGGTCAAGCTTATGGCTGTGATGGTTGGTATCGAGAAATACTGCTCAGCTTGTCGTAAACCGAGTACTAGATCCTCCATCGCGGCGCTCCAGCTTTTTCTTCTTTATAAGTGGCAAGTGTAATCGGTAGGAACTATTCCTCTGGAAAAATGTTAGACTTCCTAATCCTTATGATGATTTCTATGCAACGGATAATTAGCTCACGGAATCAAACCCGTGCTAATGTATGCCATACCTTATCTCAACGGTGGGCGTGCCGGAGCAACCCCGCCCACAGCCGTCCGTCTATCTCGTGGCAGTGAGATAAGGCGTTTATGCGACACGCAGTTGCGGCTCATCGCTGCCGATAACAATGTCTTGATCGCAGTATCAGAGCTATGATCAAATCAGTGCTACCGAATACTCCCATGGCGGCATTGCTACCTTTACTGAATTTTCCTGGCTACTCTTGACCCCGTTGGCCTACTCGTCTGCCTTGATCCGATTTCTACAAATACGAGATCGAGGACTCCTGTTAAAGCGTTATATCCTAGATCTTGTGGTCAAGAATATCCATTTCTACAAGGTGGCTATTTGACTCTCTTCTTGAGTATACGCCTCTTTAAGAAGTCTTACTATCTTTCCTAGATCCACAACTGATATATTAAGAGGCGGTGCAACGATAACATGATCACCTCGGACACCATCAACTGTCGCTGCCCCTGGGTACACCGCTAACCCCAACTTGAACGCTTTCTGCTGGACATTATACCCGAAATGCTGAGATGGTGCAAAGGTTTCCTTCGTCGCCTTGTCTTTCACGAACTCAATCCCCCAAAACAAGCCTCGCCCTCGGATATTCCCTACAAACCTACAGTCGCTGAATGCATCAATAAGCATTTTCTCTAAGAGCATGCCCAGTAAGGCGCATCTTTGGATCAAATTCTCTCTTCGCACGATCCTTTGGACTGCAAGCGCGGTAGCACATGTAACAGGATGAGACTGATAGGTGTGACCATGATTGAAAGCAGCTGAGCCCGCTTTCAGCACGTCCACGATCTTCTTGGAGATCAAAACTGCAGATACCGGTGCATACCCGCCACTCAATCCTTTCCCGATAGCGACAAGATCTGGTTGAATATCCTCTTGCTCAAAAGCAAAATAAGTCCCAGTTCTGCCCATTCCGCACATGATCTCATCCAGGTGGAGTAGGATCCCATATTTATCGCAAACTTGGCGGACGCCTGTAAAGTATCCTTTAGGTGCTGGAACGCATCCACTGGTGGCACCTACAATAGGCTCCGCAATGAAGGAGATGATATTCTCAGGCCCGATCCGCTGGAATTCCGACTCCAGCTCCGCGATCAAGCGACCAGCGTACTCTTCCTCTGTCTCCGTAGCGCGCTGGTCATGATATGCGTACGCAGGAGAAACAAACGCCACATTCGGCATCAATATATCCTGATATGGAATTCTTCTCGGTAAGTTACTCGAGACCGACATGCTGGCAATGGAGGTTCCGTGGTAACTCTGCCGCCTCGAAACATACCACTTCCTCTGTGGCTGCCCTTGCTCGAAGAAATACTGTCTTGCAAGTTTCAAGGCCGCATCATTTGCTTCACTCCCACTTCCACAGAAATACGCCTTTTCAAGTCCATGCTGGAAGCCTCCCGGTGGGACTTCTAAGATGAAATTGGCAAGGTCTTCAGCTGAAGAAGTGACATAGGAAGCCGTGTGGATGTAGGACACTTTTTCCATTTGTGCCACGGTAGCAGCGAGGACTTCTTTGTTTCCATGGCCAACAATTGCCACTGCCGCTCCGGCGCAGCCGTCAAGGATTGAGGCACCGGATGAGAGGTGGATGTAGCTTCCTGAAGCACTGACTACTTCGTATGGGAGTTCGACGAGGGATCGATGCATGAGGCCAACATCTTTCTCTTTGGTGAGGTCTAGTGTCTTGGTCGCTTCCGCGGTGGTGTTTGCTATATCATCTTTCGGGTAAGCGTCGCTGAGGAGAATCGCAGGCGCCATGGTGAACAATCGGTGCTTGTTATATATTTTCAAGAAGTTTGAGCTGATGATGAAGTACTCCTCCCGGTTAACTCTTTTCAATCATGTGCGCAATTAAGAAGATGAAGGGCAGTGGTCACATCCTAATTTAATAATGCTTTCCGACTTCCCTAAGAGTGAAAGCTAATAAGTACGTAGCCGGAATGGCAGGTATAACTTACTCCGCGGGCCATCGAGCTGGCCGGATTTTCGCTTCTGACCGGACTTTGAAATCTACCCCCCCATTCTTGGCCATGCCATACCCTATCTCCGATCCTGGTTAAAGTTGGGCTTGGAGCTTGCAGCTATCAGTTGAATGGAGATTTTATGAAAGTCGCATGTTGCTACAATGCGACGGCCTGGTATGATGATAAGAGATCAAGCATTGGTTGTGTTTATATGCATTGAGCCCAACGACATGACTAGTGTTGGGAGCCACTCGCCTGACTTCCCTCGATCCGCCATTCAAGATGTCTTTCAACATTGAAAAGGCACCATCCATCAGACGAGAAACCACAGTCGACAGGGAGAAAGGACAGTTAATTGTTGATCGCCATGCCGACCTGGGACTTCAACATCTGGCGAAGCATGGTCGTGTCGAGTATACCGCCGAGGAAGAAAATGCTGTGAGATGGAGGATTGATCTATGTTTGATGCCCATTGTAAGCTTCTTTTCACAATGCATGACAAACATATTGACCGTACTAGCTGGCCATCACCTTCGGACTTCAATACCTTGACAAAGTCACAATCAGTTACGCCGCCGTCTATGGCATGCGTACAGATCTCCACCTGGTCGGAACGCAATACTCGTGGACCAACTCCATCTTTTATTTCGGCTACATGGTTGGGGAAATCCCATCCAACTATCTGATGCAGAAACTTCCCATTGGCAAGTTTGCATCTGTCAACCTCCTGATATGGGGAGTACTGGTCATGCTCTGCGCCGTCTGCAAAAACTTTGCTAGTCTCGCTACTGTTCGGTTCCTAATGGGCATCTTCGAGTCCTGTATTGGTCCTTGCTGGGTCACCATCACTGCAATGTTTTACAAGGGACAGGAGCAGGGAACTAGATGCACGGCGTGGTATTCCATGGTTGGAGTCGCTGCGATTGTGGGTGGCCTGCTGTCGTATGGTATTGGTCACGTCAAATCCGTTTCTGTCCAGCAGTGGCAGCTTGTGGTAAGTCACACTCGCCTTTGCTTCCAGAATAGATCTTAACCGGTTTCTAGTTCCTCATTTGCGGCGGCTTCACAGTAGCATGGTCCATGGTCGTCTTCTTGTTCCTCCCGGATTCTCCCTTAAATGCAAAATTCCTTAACGAGCGCCAACGATCCGTCGCAATCGAACGGTTGCGAGTAAACCGTACCGGTATCAAATCGTCGCAATTTAAATGGCATCAAGTCAGGGAAGCTCTGAGAGACCCTCAAGTTTGGATGATCACATTATGGGCGGGTATTAGCAACCTGCTTAACATTGGGGGATCCTTCCTTCCACTCATTATTGAGGAGATGGGCTTTTCTGGTCTCACCACCACGCTGTTAACTTTGCCAGTTGGAGGCACAGAGTGTGTCGCTATGTTCGTGGCAGGCGGTTTGTCCTGGTACTTCACCAACGGCAGAACCATTATTATGTTTTTTGTCTCGCTCCCTACTCTCGTCGGCACGATTTTGCTCGAAGTCCTACCCCAATCGGCGACTTGGGGACGATGTGTAGGCGTCTGGTTCCTCCTCTGTGTCCCCGCATCTTACGCCATCCTTTTAAGTCTCATTTCGTCCAATATTGCGGGCTTCTCGAAGAAAATTACAACGACTTTCCTGGTATTCGTCTCTTTCTGTGTTGGGAATATTGTCAGCCCGCAGCTTTTCATAACTTCAGAGGCACCACATTATGGGACTGGATGCCGGGCGATGCTAGTTGCTATCGCTCTTGTTCAGGCACTGTCGATGGGACTTGGGTCCTATTATTGGTTTGAGAATAAGAGGAGGGATAGAATTCTGGCTGCTGCACCAAGCGAGGTTGTGGATGCTGCCTTGACAGAAAATGAAGAGTTCTTAGATAAGACGGATATGGAGGATTCGTTGAAGTTTCGATACAGGTGGTAACTTTGGACGGCAGGCTTAACTGAGGGTAATATTTGCACGGCTGTCGGGCGCAGAGAAATCCTCACCCCTTGCCATTAGAACTACAGACCACTTGTCCCAGCTTTTATTCTAAACCATATTTTCGTTTCTTCAGTCTCTGATCATGATTCTGGGGCACCAATTTGGAATCTGAAATCCACTGTGGTCCACAGACGTGAGAACGCCACATGGGATGGTGACTTTGTCGTCGCATAGAGCGAACGTATTGAGCTTGCCTTTTCCAACATGTGATATTCCATCTAGGTTCATGCTGGCAAGGTGCCTCAACAGATGACGACCTCCAAGACCGATATGGGTTCTGTGAAATAAAACCGTCGACGAATCAATTGTCGGACCACTGAAAAACCAGCACTGATATCCTGAGAGAACAGAGGTCATCCCACTATTGGTACAGTGAGAAACTCCTGGAGAGACCTACACCCTCTGATTAAAGAATGTTTCTCGGCGCCGGCAGTGTCGTCCGTGGGTAGCGCCCTGCAGTAGCTGCCCAAGCCTCGGAAACAAAATATCTGCCAAAGCCCACTTTCAAACCCGACTAGCATCACACGTCGTATTGAGATGCGATAGCCCGGGACAGAAACAGACCCCGTCCACGACCCCAGAGACACGATGGTGCGCACAACGATCGCATGTTCATGGTGCAGGTACGTGAAAGCCCTCGAGCCGGAGAAGATCTATCGCACAGCGGCAAATTTGTGGCAAACATGACACGTGACGAGACATTTCTCGACGTGCTTGGACAAAGAAATCGCCCGGTGGTACATCCTGACAAGTAATAGGAGATCGAAGATCAAGTGTATACATCAAGGAGAACCGCCTTGTCGAAATTGTCTGAGAAATGGACGTACATCTCCGACTGATTGCATCCTATCTGGTCCGGACATAACCTTTCTTAGGAGAAAGAAGTATAGGGTCCGAAATTCACAAGGGCAAGATGGAGCTGAAGCCAGCCAAAGGACAGAAAGCAGTGTTACTGAAGACCTTACAAACGTGCCGAGAGCAGTATCAGTCGTCGACACGAGTATCAGGATCAACGACATCGTGAAGGCTACACCCCGAGCTGAGATCCTCCGAGCTGCTGTGAACTTTCGTCGGAATTTCCCAGAGCTGAGCTTTGTACACATGGGGAGATTTGACGTCGATGCAAATGGGACCGAGGATCTTCTTTTCAGCGCCTCGATAATGGCCCTTTGCTCCATAAACAACCACCAGGAGGAATATGTGACTTATGTCAAGAACGGACTTTCTTCAGTTTTACTAGAGCCACCGAACTTGATTACAGTTCAAAGTCTTTTAGTCTGGGCCATGTATGAGTGGGGACATGGAAAAGGATACAATGCATGGATGACAACAGGTAATTTCGCCGGAAAAAGTCTCTTAGATGGTAACCTCGAAGCTGACAGGACTAGGCACCGCTATACGAATGATACAGTCTCTAGAAACCATGAATGATCCAAAGAAACACAGTGAATTAGATCAGGAAATCTATAACCGTACATTCTGGAGTTGCTTCATCATGGATCGCCTTGTCATTTGCGGTAAAAGTCAGCCTTTCACCCTCCCTCTGGACCAGATGCATATTCACTTGCCAATTGGAGAACAAGACTTTGCTTTTGGGCAATCATCGGATCCATGGGCTTATATCGGCAACACAAACGAAAACTCATCTACCAGCATCGACCATAGCTATAGTATTTTGGTAAGAGGCTTTGATATCTGGGCTCGGATACTCAAATGGATTATCAACGGCGGAAGGCGGCAGCCCGGGATGACAGCATTGGTGAATTGTCCTTGGACACCTGGATCACCTTGGAAGAGCTTGCTTGATGAGATTGAGAGCTGGAGGCAAATGCAGCAACCACGATTAAAATATCCCGGAATCAAAGCTGCAGGTCACATATCACTCGGTCATGGCGAGCAGTTTGCCTATATCAACTTGATTTATTATGTCAGGTGAGTAATGCAAGATGCATAGACTGCAGCAATACTGATTGTGTAGTATCTTATTCCTCAGTCGAGAATACATCCCCTTCCTCCCAACTCCAGAGTCCGAGCCGCAAGGCCCTGTTGACCCGCCATTACTGGAAATAGCTGCTCCGGACAGATGGTGGACAGAACGAGCAGATCAACTTTTCAACGCTGCAGCACAAATTACAAACTTGCTTCAGGAATTGGATGTTCTGAATACTCCCTTACTCTCGCCATTCCCTGGATTTTGTTCCTTCTCCGCAGCAACAATGAATGCTTATGTTCTACATTTTCCACGCATGAATTATGGAAACAGCATTTCGTTTGCAGGAGAATTGCTTGACATTAATGTCAAGTGGCTGTCACGCTTCAAGAGTGTTTGGCCAATGGGTAATGGCTGGGTAAGTCATACTGCTCGAACCATTTGACGTCTCTAACCCTCAAGCAGTTCAAGACCATCTTACATACCCGCAAACTTTACATCAAAGCTAGTAGAGACTTCAGGCGCTTCCAAGGAAAGACACGGGCGGATTTCGAAGCTTTGGAAGCATCCATCCACGACTCGTCCGGCATCTCTCCTAACCAAGAGGATGATGACGCTCTGACCAGAGAAACAGATGCCCACAAAATTAGTAGTACAGCAGGCTATGAAGCTGAAGCTGCAATTAGTTTGCAACAACTCTCCGATCCAAATGGTATCTCTGGGCATGAACCATACGCTTTCGATGGAGTGGTTCCGGATGAGATGGTGATTTCCAATCAATGGAATCATGTGTGGCCGATCTGGGGAGAGCAGCAATCTGGATCAATGACCGCTGGAGGTATCCATTTTGATTATGACTTTGGGCGTGGCGTTCCAGGCTTGTGAACATCGTACCAATAGTTCACGCGACATGTTCTGAAGTGCTAGCCACTCCTTGATGCGGCTCAAAAGCTGTATCTCCATCTCAGCAGGTGGGTAAGTAAACACGGCTTTCCAGTACAAACCAGTATCTATTCACAAGTTGAGATTTTGCTGACATTGTTTACGACCTCCAGAGGATCTTCCTTACAAGCAAGGTATCCCGACGTATCCCCACTTTTGTAGGAATCAGATGCTATCCGATGGCTTAGCCGGGCTCTGGGTTTGCTTATCATCAACTTGGGAGAAGCTTGATCAGAAGACTTCGACGTATCGGAAGTGTTGAAATATGGCGCGTCGAGAAGCGGAGCCTTCGTCAGCTATCGGTAACAATTGCTAGTCAAACACATGCACATCATCCTAATTTCATGGTAGCCCAGGCCGATGTCCAGGCTCCTGGATGGAAACCTTGCTCAAGTCTAACCCTTTGGGATAGGGTATGAAAGATGGCCTGCTGTTGCTCATAGATAGGGTCCGGAACCTACTTCTATCCCTATCCATTGATTACGCTCCCACTTCCAGCATATCAAATATCCTTAAATGCGTAGAAACTTGCTCAAGATGGCAACAGCGGCAGTGGCTAGGCTGATCTGCAACCAGATATCATTCCATCAATCATCATGCAGTTGCCATCTCTTGGCGTTTTCTTTTTGGCTCTCTGTCAAATCTCACTGGCAGCTGCCTCGGTACCTCTCGGCTTCACCAAGAATGGTACGTACTACGGGCTATCGATACCACAATTCGGCCAAGAGTTCTTTCTTGGGATTCCATATGCCAAACCGCCGACTGGAGAGTATCGTTTCCGATATCCTCGATCTTTGAACGAAACGTTTGTAGGTCTCAAGAATGCGACTCAAATTGGATACACATGTCCTGGTAAAGACAATGCCACACTCTACGCCCTTAATGAGGATTGCTTGAACCTGAACGTCATCCGGCCATCGCGATTTAATATTTCTAAGGGACTACCAGTCGTGGTGCAGCTATTTGGTGGTGCTGGACAGACGGGTTCCGCCAATTCGCTTCAGAACAATATGACCTTCCTCGTTCAAAGGTCGCAGGAGATTGGACTGCCGATCATTGCGGTGTCAATCAACATTCGGAAAGCTGCTTTCGGGTTTCTAGCAAGCCGAGATGTTGCAGTATGTGATCTCCCTGTATCGAAAGGTTTATGCTGATCGCATATAGAATGATGGCTCACTCAACGCTGGAATCCGCGATGTTCGCATGGCTCTCGACTGGGTGCAAGAAAACATCGCAGGGTTTGGAGGAAATCCAGATGAAGCCACAATCATGGGACAATCTTCGTAAGTCTACAACCAGGTGTCAATACGTGGAAAAGGTCTAATAGCTCTATAGAGGAGGTGACATGGTACTTTGGCAAGTTCATGCCTATGGTGGCGGCGGAGGCAACGTTCCTTTCAGAGCAGGTATTGCCATGAGCGGTTCCAGTAATGCTATTGCCAGTATGTATCTATTCTTGAACCATACAGGTACATGACTGAATAGACTTAGCCAACAGCACCGACTGGTACCAGCCATTATACGACACGCTTGTACAACGAGTAAACTGTACAGACGCCGTCGATCAACTTCAATGTCTTCGGGAAACTCCCTACGATACCCTCAATGTAGCACAGCAAGATCTTTTCTTCTTCATGGTCGCGGACGGAAACTTCATCCCAATGGTTGGTGGACGTGCAAAGAAGCTTGGACTCTTCCACAAAGTAGCCCTCATGACAGGCGGTGGCATTGACGAAGGCGACTCCTTTGGCGTACCAGGTTGCAACACCGAAGCTGACATAATAACTCATGGCCTGCAAGTAGGATCTGGATACACAATCTCAAACAAGACCTGGGAGACTATCTTCAAGTTATATCCAGACTATCCTCCGGCAGGTATTCCCACATTCACCGGCTGGGAACGTTTCGCCTCTCATGGCTATATGTTTAAGCGCCAGAACGTGATTTCAGGGGACGTCGTCTTTAACAGCAACAGCCGTCAGGATGCTCGGGTGATGTCTGCCGCCGGCATGCCAGTTTACAAATATCAGTTCGCCACGCCGTCCTGGACGAGCGCAGACGAGGCTCCAGCAGCATATCTTGGTGCCGGTCATGTTACCAACCAACCCTTCAGCTTCAACCTTCCGAGTAACTTCTCTCTACCTTGGTGTGGTCCTGGAGAGGCGCGAGCCAAATTGAGGGAAATGACTTCGTCTATGACTGTGGCTTTCGTTGCGACTCTAGATCCCAATAAGCATGGGAAAAATTACACCTATTGGCCTGCTTATAATGAGAGTGCGAATGGGACAAACTTTGTGTTCAAGGATTCTGGGTCTTGGGCGGAAGAAGATACGTTTAGGAAAGAGGCCATAGACTGGTTGGTTGAGACACAGGCTGGAAGGGGTCAGTGAGAGAACGAAATTGGTTCCTTTCTATCTCATCTCAGCCTTTGAATATATAAAGTGGCCAGAATGACTGCTGGAGCATCAGTCGACGTTTGTGATCATTCTCCACTTTACCAACTCTTTCATTTGAGTTAGCACTAGGAATGCAGTCTCGTGCCAAGAACGAGCACAAACTCAACGTGACATAGCTAACTTCGTATAGAATTTTGGGATTCTGATTTTGCGCATCGAAATCTAAATATATTTGATCGCTTTGAGATGCCATAGGTCATCTTTTCTGTTTGCCCGAAACCAATGTGTGAGAAAAGATATTCTTGACCGGATCTGACTCCAGGACTGCTTGAATCTCGTCATCTAAGCTGCCCAAAAATCTCTCTTCATCCCACTTTGGTTGCCATCCAAGTTCATAGGTCTTTATGGGAACAAGCTGTGGACTAGAACGAGTGTCAGATATTCGAGCTCATACTAGAGGAGAAAGGCGTTAACTTTTTGGTCCCCATGGCCCGTACAAAAGGCCGCGGAAATCCTAGATATTCTGCTGCCATCTCATCGCTCGGCCAAACCTCTACTTTAGGCGCTGTCACAAGCCCACGTGCATATAAAGCCTCGGCGAGACGTTGCATGGTATCCCACCAGTGGGTTTTATGAGCATATACGAAGTAGTAGCCATCCTCTCCACTTGCAACAGGCTCTTTCTGCACTATCTTTCCAGTGAGCAAGGTATAAAATGCTGCCAGGTCTGATACGTGGACCGATGGTGGGCTCTATCAAAGCATCAGTATATTAGTCTAGGACAATGAATATTTCCGCAAATGAACTAGTCCCCTCAATTGAGCGACACTCAGTGTTAATTTTTTCTTCCTCCTGCGTACTGTGCAAAGGTGAACTTACGGCATCTTTATCAAATTTGTGCACCATTTTGTGCTTGATACTGGACTTGATGGATGCTGGGATAGCCACGGACAGTTTTTCCACTCACCGGTGCCTCTACCGTCTTAAAAACATATTATCAGTATAGAATGAGTATAAAAACAGTATTTATTGCAGTTGTAGGGGTACCCGCAAACTTGAGGCACCGGAATGATGAAGCTTGTGACACCCTGTATGAGATTCCCACTTGTAGTCACAATATCTGCGTCCGTAGATATGATGACACCTCGAATTCCTGCTTTGCGACCTGACGACCTTCACGTGGCCTGCTTAGCATTTCAGTACGTGAAGCGCTTCTATTTCAGCCCGCCTGACTACAGTAGCACAGCAGAAGATGTCCATATATTCGCCACTGGTCAGCTTGCACGGCTTATTCAAGCAATGCCAAACCTCGAGGAACTCACGTTAGTGTTGGCAACCTTTACCACTCCGATACCGTGGGTGGCTATTTGTGGCACTGGAAGGTGGGATTCTCTGTGTGTCCTCTATCTGCAATGCTTTGATTTTAATGAAACCGAGTTCATGGAATTCTTGATCCGACACAAAAGTCATTGCGCACTGTGAAATTGTTTTGCGTGGAGCTGTACAGTGGCACATTCATATTCTTGTTGTATAAGATAAGGAAGAACCTGTGCTTGACTAGCTTGGAATTGGATGGGGTGCTCGAAGATACTGCTGCGAGCTTTTTAAACTACTCTTCTAATGCGGTAGACGCTTTAGCGGACTTTGTTACTCGCCGGAACAATATCTTTTCATTTTCTAAATTAGAACAACTTTAAATTCAGACGTTGCTATACTAAATATGGAGACTCTATATAGCTTCCACTCCCATCAATTATCACATTTGATCTAGAATTCGGCCTTGTTCGCTGGGTTAGCGCCCTCGGTGAGCTCACTATTTCCATTCAGGGCCACTAATGCTCCAATACAACTCTTTGCTGTCCTCCAGACATACCTTAGGCAACGTCATTCATACTTTGACCAGTCATTAATAGCACGAATGTGAAGGGACCATTGTTTTCAGATTGCGGTCTTGGGCAAGCAAAGTAGCTCATTGGAAGAATTGTTGATACATTGTAACTGAGTCAAAATGACACTGTGAGCTTATTGCTTCCATCCTTTAGTTTTCCTGCATGTATAAGATAACGCCTTCTAATACCTGGATCCAATCAATCGAAAAATTTAATGACAGGAAATAATGCAGTCTATTGAGAATGCAACAGAGATGCTGAACCATTCGTGAATCATCCTTCTCTCGGCAGAATTTCGATAGTTGAACTTTGAACAGCCTTCAATGGCTGCTCGTTAGATGCTAGGCTTTCATGGCCTTGATGACTGCAGTAGCTTCTTCGACCCAAAGCTACTATCCGCATCATAATATTCGGTGGTCTTCGCGGGTTTCTCTGCATTTATTCGATCGCAAAGGTGTGTGGCAATTGCTTTTATGGCTTTCAAATAAAGTTAGCGCTTGCCTATCGCCGTACTCGAAAATAATTAATAGGAGAGACTAACCTGGTCCACATGCACATGCCATACACAGATTGAGCTCAATGAAAGTCCAAATATTAATAGGGGCAATATCATATATAGGGTCTTTTGTTGTGGTGTAGATTCTAACAGTCCATACGCGAACGCCACTGTTGAGTGGGTCAGCTTGTTTAAACCACAATATCAACCCCGAAACAAACAAACAACATACCTTGCGATAGTAGCTAAAATGCCCACCATAAAAACGCCAAACAGAGATGTTTTTTGTGGAAGTGTTCTTTTCAAGGAAGAAATTATTGGAATAGGAAGTACAAGAATGATCACATCAGTAACGATAGTATAGACAGCCAAAGCTTGGATTATAATCAGCTTAGGTCCGACTTGTTAGAAGACAAGGTTTCAAACTGCCTCACCATAAAAAAATGCTTCAAGATTGACGCATGAACCAGGTTGGTTTTTGTTCCAATTATATGACACTGGTCGGCATTGCAAGCCCACCGCAATCGAAGAAGCCACGATTTGTAGAGTGAAAAGAATTACCAACATTTCGGTAATTCTTCCAAATACACTCTTGATATCAGCAGCTATCGTATCAATTAATATTGTTTGCTTTCACGGCGTTGAAATGGGATCAGCAGAACTAACTGAGACGTAGATAACACAGTAAAATAGAAACTTTTGCAAAATACAACGCAAAAATATAGAATATTTCCATGATCAAATTGACCTGATAATCTCTCAGTGATGTCTTTCTCAGGTATTTCTTTTATTGGGATATATACCTTGATGACTTCGTCTTGGTTGCCCTCATGTTTGCCGGCTCCGTACTTGATACCTACGGATGTAAAAGAAGCCATTCCAATTGAACAGATCTATCCTTATTAGATAATTCTATATACAGTAACAGACTACGTATTATGAACTTGCCCATGCGAGAAGGATAGTATAATCATCCCATCCAAAATTGCGAAAGACATATTTTCGGAAATAAAGTCTCAATAGTGTTAAAAACGCTATCAGTTCAGATTGTCAGCAATCTGCCTGAGAGTCTAAAAGCGATAATAACATACTACCAAGAAATGTGAAAATTGTAGCAACCACAATCAATGAGGTCTGCCGTCCGGTCGTGGGTGCATTGAATTCGTCTGCCATTTCATTTTTCTTCGTTGTCAAAAAAGAGAATAGAGCCCGCAAACGGAGCTCGAACGGTTTTTAAATACCTAGCATCGATTATCTAGGCTTATTGGGATACAGTGCATCATTGTGCGGCCTTGTAACTATGTAACCCAGCGAGTATTTAGTCCGTGCATCAGTGTCGAACTTTATTTGGCCACCGACTATTGGAAGATGGAATAACAGACTTTCGCGCAGAATGCTTTAAAGTTAAGGTTTTTCAGTTAACATACGATTATCCGAGAATCTGGGTGGACAGACTGGAGAAACAGTGGAGACAGAGTAAGGGAGACAGCCTGTGTGACAAGGAGTCTAAGCTAGGGAGACAGTCTGCGTTAATCGGACTGGAAGTTGGGATGACATTTTGAGCCCAAACAGCGGGGGGTTGACTACCATTCACACATCTTTTGGATGGGATGAAGGTCGGGAAAAGATAAGATGCTAATATGCTAAGACTGGACGAATGCACCCCGCGTTATGCGTGTGGCATCGACCCGCTTGTCATCCACCACAAGAAGCGTTCTATGTTGAATACCTGACAAGGAAAACCGCTGGAAAGTGGTGTGGTAATCCACTGGTAGTAGAGTTCCGAGGGATGAGTTCCAAGGGATAAACTAGGTCACACGAACCACTGGTTCTCTGCCACACTTCCAAGTGGTAGTACTGTATCCCTTGACTGGCGCTTCGCTACGCCTTTTGGCGTGGCTTTTGAACCAGTCAACATCTATACCGTATAGGTTTTATCTCTGGTCAAGTAATCATACGCCATAGGTATCAACAACGGCGTGTGTATCGGTTGCGGGAACAAGTATCCTACTTCTGACCAAATCAATACAATCTTTTCAACCACTGTATTCTGGTATACTATTCTGAATAACGTCGTTGGTCAACAAGATTAATATTTCGATTAAATGCGTGCAGAACAAGAAGTAAAACAGAGCATACTAAGGGCATTATGTATCATAGGTACTACTGCCCCCAAAAAGAGCAGAGGATCTGGAATGTAGCAAGACGGTCAATCAAGCTTATATAATATGTGGATAGATACAATTATCTTTTTCTACCTAGCCATGTATACGCCAATAGTATGGTATAATGGAAGTGAAGGCTCAATAAGCAAAGCTCTATCAATAGTATACAACACTTTGATAACTTGTAATTATATCTGACTGTGGTGAAAGAACATTGAGAAAGCCGTGAGCTATTTTGCTCAAATCCATTGAATGCTAGTCTCTAACAGTCAAAGACTTTGACGCTGTTGGAAGGATGGTCACTCCCTAAAAATAAAGGTTCATCCCATGTCGCTTAGAAGAAGTTTGAGCATAACGAATCACTTCAGTGACTTTTTGGAGCCATCTCCGCAAATGCCAGAAACACTTTATCTGTTGTCTAAGGCACACAAATGCTCGCAGGCTAACTCCTGAAATGGGGGATGCCCTTTGTATAATCTTGTGCTGATCATGTTAGTATAGGTCCGGCCCAAAACTGCAGAGGTTTTATACAAAGTCCTTCATCACTTGGAAGCCAGATTGGAAATATCAGAGTTAAATTCAAGCCGAAGCTTTTGGCGTCAAAGGACAGATACTATTTATGATTTAGCTAACAGGGGAACATTGAGACGGAAAAAGTCGAAACCCAGGCACGAACACACACTGATTGTATCCCACTACTACCACTACAACGACCATTGAGACGGGTATCTCTTGGTGCCTAGGAAGACATCTGGCATTACTTTTAAGCAAAGTAAATAAACCCTCAAGTCTCAGTGATGAAACACCAACCTCATGAATCCCACCCGTGTTACGAACATAAATTCCTACTGTGGTCCTGCTACAATATCCCCAAGCCCCCTATGTCCTCAATGAACTAGAACAACATGGCTACTAAGATCAAACAACTAAATTTCACGATGCCGTTGACATTACCAAGCCGAGCTCCCGTATTTGTAGTTAAAAATGTTGGACTGGGTTGTGGCGTACCGTTGGCCGAGGGAGTCAGCGAAGGAATACTAGTATTGGGGGTTGTGGTCGGGACGAGAGGCGTGGTCGTATATTTTGGAGATGTAATAGTAGTCTGTGCGTAGGAGGACGAGCTACTTGTAATAGCTGTGCTCGATTTTGCGGAAGTCGAAGTGATTACGAACGAAGAAGAAGATACCTCGGAGCTTGGGTTGGATCCCACGCTCGTAGAGTCTGGTGTTCCTGGGAGTGTAGCAAGGGTAGCCGTAGCACCACATTCATCAAGAGTGGTGCCGTTACGGCAGCAGCCAGCGTTAGTGCAGTAATAACCCGCATTGCAGTACCCTGACTCGCGAGTGAGCATAGAACTTCATATGCAGATTATAAAAGCTCAGAAGGGACTTACCGCCGTCAGAACAACAAACTTCACCAGCGCTGGGGTTGAAGCAGTTTGGGAAGCTGATGCATTGGATATTTCCCGGCCCACACGACTTTTCACATGTTGCTGGCTCAGGTACAGGCGAGCAGATGGTGACCTGTCTTTTGTCAAGACCTAGGAGTGCACCGAAAGTTGCACGTCGGAGATCAACAGCAACAACGCTAACTGCTGTGGTAACTGCAAGGGTGAGAGGATATGATAGACGCATTTTGTACCGGACTGAAGCTCCTGAACGAGTTTTGCTGGAGTGATATGGTTGTTTTTTAAAAGAAAGACTCAGTAGATGAGACAACTTGGGCAATTGTACTGAAAATCTCAATCCCAGATCGAGGACATCGACGGCTATATAATGCTGAATTCTATGCTTCAACTAATTTCAAGCTTGCTTGCAGCCCAAATTTGGATCTGCCGCCCCTAGTATATAATTTAGTCCTTAGGAAGCGTGATTCTTATTTTGATTTGCGGGAGGTTCCTTTCCTTTTGGCGACTTTCCCGAGTGGATTCCGATGGCCTGCAGGTGGTATAGTAAACAAGGCAGACACTTTCCTCTGTAAAACAGGGATATCTATCACGCTCTCTGTCGAGATGGCGGGGTAGAAATGAGGAGGTAGCTGAGTAGTGACTGCTAATATGTCTCTTTAGTTGTCCAGAGGAAATAGAAATACAAGGGTTTATGCAGGAGCCAACAATCTTAGTTTTAAGCTGAGGGAATTAGTAACCTATTAGAATCCTGCGGCTGATCATTTGTTTCGTATTTGCCTGGCTTTCATGATGGGCTAGACTTGGCAATTTGGCGAGCTGAAAGAGCTGAATGAACCAATACGATATTAGATACTATAGACTTTCCTAGTAGGATGTATGTATTATGATAGTTTTGTCTCTTATATGATCAAATCTAGCTCTTGAAGACAACTGCTTGTAAATTGCGTACATTTGACATTGCGAAGTGAAAGATACCTAAGGTACTTTCTGTGATTCCATTATAATTTATCGTGTCGGAATTTCCATACAACTGTAACCGTGGTTGGGCGGCATAAATCTGTGCGTCGGCAGGTGCATCCCCAGAACTTAAAATAGTGCATACGTTACACTAGGGAAGACTAGTGATGGCGTAAGCTGCCTTGTAAGAAAACCATCCGATATGATGGCACTCCAGGTTTAATGTTACGAAATTCAGCCACCTCATTTAGCGATGCGTGTCATTTCTATTACTCTTGCTCTGTGGAAAGAGCAATTATAATATTAAACCAGCTATACTGCAATGGACAACAGTAGCGTCCACTTCTCCGAAGAGTCAGGGGTGACCAAAGTCATATATTGGTGGATCGACTGAGATGAAGATATGCAAAGCGCAAGTCCAAGAACCGGGGATCAAGTTGAAGTTGGCATGAACTCGTGACTAGGTGATGAAGCATGTGGGCACGCCTTGGGGTACTTCTTGCATATCTTTCATCTAGGAAGGCTCCCAATGACGTTTTAGAACGTGGTTACATCTGTTTAGCGTGGATCTGGTAGCAAGGTACAACCCTTAGAGGACTCGTAGAATCTCAAGAGCCAGCCTCTGGCGAGTTCATATTTTCCTTCACTCAGACTTGAAGTAATGTACGACATCCGTTGCTCTAGAAGATGCCAACAAACAGCTCTAAATTTTGAAACTACATTAAGTCCGTTAGTAATTTCCTAAATACATCCGTATATATCGCTGTCCCGGTAGGACTGCAAGCAATGGTCACAGACGCTGGTGGCCATCGACAACAAATCGCGCAGATTGCTGAATTATAGTACCTCTTTCGTTACATACTGCAGCAGCAGCAGAAATCAGCTGGACAATGTCTAAACATTTTCTTATAGACTTGACAGAAATGTGACATTCAGTTGCATCTACGATCCAGCAGCCTGCGGAAGCATGCTTTTACCTTACGCTACATGATCGTTCTGTTCTTGGGTAGAGCCGGAACATAATTATAGCATGTGACGATTAGAAATCACACGAAAGCACTCGTAGAAGTTAGAGAGTGTTTGAGCATTTTGAATCAGTCTGTATCGGAAGGCAATTTACTTGTCATTCTATTGTTCGTATGTTATGCACATATGAATGCTGATTTGAGATTTGGGGAATAATGCATATATCTGTTGTTCTTCGCGACACAGTTATATATGATCGTCCGAATGTATTTCTATGAGAACTTCGAAATTCACCTGTCTTTATGAAGGGTACGTACCCTGGCAATTATTGTCGCCATCGTTTGCTGAGCAAGCGCAGGACACAGGCTGTCCGCACTTATGTTTTTGGTATCTCCCGTCATTCCACATGCGAATCATGGTGCAATTACCAGCCATGGATGAGCGCACCCTCGGTAATTTCCAATGAAGCTCATTTACTCCCTTGGTCTCCAGCACCGTCTTTCGCTGATAGAAACCTGTCAAGCAATTGGATGTTGTACAAAAAGACATAAAACATGCCTTGTTTTGAGAACTCTAGATTGCAATGCTCTATAACGGTTGCTAGTTTGATCTTAGTTTGTAAAATGAGAATGGTCAAGGTGTTATAAGTAAGAGCTTCACTGATTTGCCTTTAGCAGAAGTACTGATAATGAATAGCTTTAATTTTAGCTCAATCGAAGTTCTACGTAAAATGAAACCGCTAAAGCGAAATAAAGCGGTATCCTCCAGTCCCGATTTTAACATACCTCGATAAGTAGACGAGCGGCGATATAATTTCGCGCCTAAAAGATGCAATTCCCTTGCGCTTTTCCCTGATCTTATGAGGATTTATAGCCTCATCTTTGAAAGACCCTCGGTCTCATCAATCCTGATCACGAACTTAGTAGCACTGGCCTTACCCGCCTTAAGATCCTGCAAACTGACCCCAATGCCCCCAAGTCCACGTGGGACCACTGTAAAAGGATGTCCCTTGAGCCAGCCGTTCGTCAGGCCTTTCTCAAAGAATCTGAACATCACAACACCGAATTCTTGATCGCCTAACAAACCTTCCAATCGCTTCTCGCCTTTGATGCCCGGGTATCTGTCCGAGTGAACCTTTCCAACTTGTGTAAATGACTTTTGGAAGTCTTCAGGCACTCCCTCATACTTCTTGCGAGCGAGAACAAGCGTGATCTTTCCCTCTTTCAAATCCATCACTTTCATCAAGTTCTGGTAGCTGCCTTTGTCGCTAACAGCATCAAACGCATAGGTAAGTTTCTCAGCTTCCCCTAAAGCAGTCCGCATGCCGTTGACCACAGCTTCATTGCCGTCACGATAATCCAAGATGATATCGCCCTTCGATCTATCAATCAGAGTCTCAACGTATGGTATTCCTCGTCCAGCAACACAGATCAAAGGATGGATGTTGGACAAAGTCGCCAGCTTCGTTGCAAATGCACCAACAGCACTTGCTGCCCCGTAGATGACCAGCGGGCACCGGACCTGCGCAGGAAGCCATGGTAGAGGAAGCCCGAGCCTCTGATAGAGGCCCAGGGCGGCAGTCATACAGGCAAGCGGTATAGTTGCTGCTTCCTCAAATGACACGTTGTCCGGAATATGTATTGTCGTTGCTTCCAGTCCGACCGCATATTCGGCAAAGCTCCCATGCGGTGTTAGCATTTCGTGAAAACTAGCAACTCTGTCGCCCTCTTTGAAGTTCCGGACACTAGCACCGACCGAGTGGACAATTCCTGCGATATCGTCTCCCTGATTGAGGCCAGGAACTATATCGCATTACTTTCTACCCTGGCCACGTGATAAGCAACTTACCACGTTCTGCTATGCCCCAGTCTTTTGGATTTAGCCCGGACACTATCACCCTGATAATCAGGTGGCTTGGGCTGGGGAGAGTTGGGAACTCGACATCCTGGATCGTAACCGTTGGCCCGTTAAACACAATGGCTTCTTTCATTTCGAAGATGATGCTGTACGTGCTAATGGAAAGAATGTGGGGCCTGGCTTAGTTAGAGAGCTTTTGTCGCCACTGTAGACCGGGGAATTGCTGACACAGGCATCAGTGACTTTATAGACAGCGATGCTTATTATGCTGATGCCAGAATGCGCATAGCCGAGGTGATCTCGGCAAGTATTCCATGATTAATATTCGAGTGAATGGCCAATCGGACAAAACAGAAATATGCTACCAGGACTGAAGTGCCCGTACCATTCTCATCTAGGGCTCCTTTTAGTAATGAACACTTAATCCCTAGAACACGTGAGATCTGTATATGTGCGCATTGGTTCCCAAACGTCTCCAGTAAAGGTTTGGCCAATAAGTTGATGAGAATCGTCCTAGGCGAGACTACAGGGCATGGGTTTTTTATCCCAACTATGTCGTACTCGCGACCAATCATCAATTCCTGATCCCAGCTACGTGCTATGCCACTTTGATACCTTTATTTGACCTCTCCTGCCCGCAAACCTTTGTCTCTGTCCAGAGTTATCCAAGTGCAACTCTTCAGGAGACAACCCGAGTTCTGGAAGAGCAGGATGAATCGAAGCAAGACAAAGATTGCTATAGTCGGTGGCGGTAAGCTGCTAACATCTATACCCCTCAATGGAAACTACTGATGCTGCGCTTCAAGGACCGGCAGGAATGACGGCGCTGAAGGAGCTCAGGGAGCTGGGATTTGACGTCACCCTCTTTGAGAGACGTAACAATGTTGGCGGTATCTGGACATGGTCCGAAGATCATTCGATCACTACGGCACTGAAGGAGACGCAGGTGTGCAACAGCAAATACGGGGTATGTAAACGATCAACTACTCACTAATGGAGAGTAAGGTGGGCTGATACACGAAAGCTGGCCTTGAGTGATTTTCCAATACCTCCAGGTGAGCATACAACTTCACTCCATTTGAGCTAGATGATGGTGATGATAAGAATAACACTCCCGCACAGATTATCCGTGCCATATGACCGCACCACAGATGGGGTCATACCTTCAATCTTACGCCAAGCATTTCGACCTCTACAAGAACATTGAATTTGGTAAAACTGTCACACAGTTTGAGAGAACTACTGGAACGTCCAAGTGGCAACTGACTTTCGCTGATGAAACTGACACCCCAAGGTCGTTCGACAAAATAGTTTGGGCCACGGGAGGTTTCCTCAGACCCAAGTCTGTTGTATTCGAGGGGCAAGACCATTTCACTGGCCGCATCATCCACTCCCAGGACGTCAGAAAACTTGGAAGAATTTAAGGACCAAAACGCCATCGTATTGGGAATAGGCAACACAGCTGGAGACATCACAATAAATCTCGTCCATCACGCAAAGAAAGTGTATATTTCCCACCGACGAGGAACCAAGATATTCAAACGTGTAGGTGGTGACGGTCTACCGGCTGATCTTATGATAACACCGACTATTTCCGCCATCTTGTGGTGGATCGAAGCTTATCTTCCCTGGCTTTTCGGTAAAATTATGGACAGCGCCATGGACAGCAACTTCAAAGACAGTTGGGGTGAGAACAAGGCTGCATGGGGTTTTGTCCAGTCACCTAGCGTCGGGGATGGCTATCACATCGTTGTGTGTAATGACGACCTCATTCCACTTGTCAAAGAGGGGAAGGTAACTTCCACTAAAGGGATAAAACGCATTGTTGGACCAAAGGCCGTGGAATTAGACGACGGCTCCGTAATAGAGGACGTGGATACAATCATAGCCTGTGTCGGGTACACCGATGATATGGGGATGTTAGCTGACGCTCTCACGTTTGTCGACGCTCCAGGGGAGGCAGCGCCCTTACCAAATTTGTACATGGGCATCTTCCCACCGGAGTATGCTGACTCGGTGGCCGTTATCAGCAACGTGCACCTCAACGCACCTCAAATTCCCGGGCGGGAACTTGCAGCCATGGCCGTAGCCCAAATCTGGGCCGGTCACTCGTCCCTGCCTTCCAAGCTCACCATGGATGCCTGGGTGGATAAACACCAGGACTGGCTTAGAAAGCGAATTGTACGAGCTCACGGGCTACACCGCGGCGAGGTCCCGTCAATCCAGTGGAATTATTTTGCGCACAACGCTGCCGGAACCGGGCTGTATGATAATATCGGCTGGAGTTGGAAAGCGTGGAAGCTCTGGTGCTGCGACCGGGAACTTTACAACGCGTTAGCGCATGGACCGTCGACGGCACACGGGTACAGGATATTTGAAACTGGTAAAAGAACTGCATGGAAAGGTGCTAGGCAAGCTGTACTGGATGCTAACGCTGAGGTGAAAATGCTTAAGGAAGCATCTGCGAAGAAGAAGAAGAAGGCGACTTAATCAAAACCGTATCTATTTTTTATTTTTTTCAGCATACCTGTTTGTATCTCAAGGTAGCCCATGATTTCGACAGTAGAGATTGCAGCAGATCTTGAAGGGGAGAAAATGAATTATACACACGTAGTATACTAGCCTTAGTTTGTGTTGATACTTGATGAAAAAGTTACAAGCCGTGATTACAAAGTCTAAGCAAGGTGCTTTGGGTCTTTACACATATTCTGCCTGCCGACTAACGTGCACCACAAGCAAATGGCCCACCTGATTTTACACCCAAAAATACCATTTTATGATTTCTATATCTCCACGAATCTTTGGTGAAAAAGACTTAAAAATTACTTTATATAACGTACACCACAAGTAAATGAAACACACAAGCGAGTGAAACACTCAAAAATACACCAAAATTCACGATTTTTAAATCTATGTATCTCTATGAATTTTGAGTATAACTACTCAAAACTTGGTATATATACTTTCTATAGTACATTGAAAAGTAACATCAAGTTTAAGATATCCTTACTATATAAAAGTATCTAGAAATGTAAATACTATAGACTTTTAGCCCCCAAACTGTAATATCTAGATAATCATTATAGCTATAGAGTTTAGATTATATAATTAGCTTATTTATATAGTAAAAGTACTATGTAGAAAGTTTGAAGACTTTTCAATAAGATCTTGTAGAGATATAAAGATTTAGAAATTGTGGATTTTGGTGTATTTTCGAGTGTTTCACTCGCTTGTGTGTTTCATTTGCTTGTGGTGTACGTTATATAAAGTAATTTTTAAGTCTTTTTATCAGTGTTTGGTGGAGATAGAGAAATAAAAAAGGGCATTTTTTGGTGTAAAATCAGGTGGGCCATTCGCTTGTGTGGGCCATTTGCTTGGGGGTGCACGCCATGTATGTTGTTACAGAAACTAGGAAACTAAGGCTATGCGCGTATCAGCGAAATGATCAAGTTCTAGGATTCGGTGGTTCTAGGATTCGGTGGATCCCAAAGAGATCGATCGGGCGTAAGGCGATATCATTGAGTAGAACGGGCAGAAGCTTGTTGGATCAGCTTACACGGTCCAATTTGCGATTCCGAACTTTTACTTCCACCTTACCACGGCCTATTCGATCTTGCGAAGGGATGGTATTCAGATTGGCAAGGCGGACTTTTTGGGAAAGAAGAACTAGACAGTCTTAGGGGCATAGCATGTCACTTGGCTTGAACGTCATCGGGGGATACCAAAAGTACTTTATAGAATCTAGATAGGTACAACTCTTAGGGAACTTGGTAGCCTCCAGTCCGGCCCATGTATCTTAAGAAGCACCTTCATAAAGCACCGCTCTGTTCTCCTTTGCCCACTGCTGCTCCTGCTCACTCTTGGCTGCTGGAGGGATCATGCCATTAAGCTTCCATAGTCTTCGATCAGTCTCATCGACATGATATTCCCAGTCATAATCCTTATCAGCGACGTGTGGCTTCAAGATTTTATCAATCGAAGCAGTCGCACGTTTGTATGCTTCGTCGATGTTAGGAACTGTGTAGGCAACGTGATTGATAACGACGCGAATAAAAGGCTTGTCCGTTTTCTGCTTTCCGCCGACCCAGGTATCGTTCAGAGAAAGCTTAATGAAGTTGGCGACCACGTAGAATGCGGGTAGGCCGAGCGCTGATGTGTAAAACTGGGTGATGTCTTCGGCAAACGCCTGTTTTGAGGCACTATCCTCAAAGGTACCGACAGGGTGGAAAATAAGCCACAAAGGCATTTTGATTGGTGTTTGAACGGAACCTGCAAAGGTAGAGGTATCGACTGCGAGGAATAAATACTTGAAACTTGGTACTAGCTACAAGCGCAATTACAGTCTTTGAAATGAGTTCACTGAAATAACGGCAAAGAGACAGTTCGCCGGGATTGAAACAGGGCCTTTTATGCCTTTATATCTTCGACTGAAATACTCAACTCTAGAGAAGCAGTAATGGTGAGCTTAGTCCCTGTCGCCTCTCAACAGGGGCATAACACTATCACGGAGCTCTGGGGCATATAATATCACGGAGGGATAACAATTCGCGGGGCGGCGCCAATACCACGCATGATTAACAATGGCACGGGGGAATAACAATTTTCGCGGGAGGATAACAATATCACGGGGGGATAACAATATCAATCCGACTTACGTAACCACCTCTCATTCGCCACAGCTCTTTCTTCTTCCAGAAGACTCCCCTTAGTCCTAAGAATAACTTAAAGGCATGGTTGTGTTGAGGGATAATCTTTAGGTATATATATATCTGCGTTGTGTCGTTCCACTTTTCCATCTAAGACAATCATCGTCACTCAAACTCTAAAGATCTTTCAAGCCCTAAAAAGTCCCCGATCACTTGCAATCATGGCGAGCCCTCTGGTGTTCATTACCGGTGGAACGGGCTTCATCGGCTCACACGTTATACTATCCACGCTTAAAGCAGGATATCGGGTCCTCTTGAGTATCAGAAAGCCCGAACAGAAGGATGTTATTACTCAACGATACTCTGACTACACATCCAAGATTAAGACTGTCGTGATTCCCGATATGACCAAGGCCGAGTCTTTTGAAGATGCTTTGAATGACGTGACTTTCGTCTTTCATCTTGCGTCACCTATGCCTGGAAGCGGTCCTGATGTTCGGACGGATTATGTCAACCCGGCGGTTCAAGCCACAGAAGCAGTGCTCTATGCAGCTCTGGACTTTCCTCAGATCAAGAAAGTCGTTGTCATGTCTTCCGCTCTTGCTCTGTTGCAAGTCGATGCCATGGATGGAGATGATGTCTCGGTGAGAGGTAAGGTTACCACCGTCCCCCTTACTTGATGCCTTCTTGTTAATATGGACTACGACTAATACGGACTATTGATAGATAACACCGGGGAAGTCATCGAAGTTAATTTGGACAATCCCTTCCCGGATGATTTGGTCGGCCATGGCCAGAAATATGCTGCATCGAAGATCTTCGCGCACCAAGCGACTAAAGCCTTCCTCAAGAACCAGAAGCCGCACTACATCTTGACCACCTTCCATCCGGTATTTGTCATGGGGGACAGTCTGATCCAAAACTCTGCGAAGGACATCGATGGTATCAATGCGTTTTTCTGGCAAGGTCTCTTCTCAGCAAAGCCTATAATTGGTACAGGTTGGGTTCACGTCCGCGACGTAGCCGACGCCCATGTCAAGGCGCTCGAGGCTCCTATCGAAACCGGGACCGAGTTCCTACTCTCACTCCCCGGCTTTCCTTGGGAGGAAGCAGTCGATTATATCAAGGCTCAATATCCCAATCTCGGTTGCAAACTCGAGCCCCCATTCGGGAAACGATGGACCGTCGATGCAAGCACGGCCGAGCGAATCCTCAAGATGCAATGGCGACCTCGGGAGGAGATCATTCATGATGTTATTGACCAGCAACTGAGCTTTCAAGCTGGGGTTGGGGGTCAGTAAGGTAAAGCATGTAATCAGCATTGCGGTACCTAGCCAAACAATGTAGCACAGTCAGTGACTCGGAGGTTTCTTCATATGTGATGGAAATGCAACTCAATTTTTATTTCCGTATTAGCGTCTAATAAAAAGCCAATTAAGCCAGTGCCTGGTGAAGTATTAATGTTCGTGCATACAGCTTCGGCCATGTTCATCATGAGTCGCTGAGATATCGAGAGGGGTCATCAGCCATCGTGCGTTGGTGACGAGGCATCATACGACGGATAAATCGCTCACATCGCGGGTGGACGGCGGATCCGGTCGGGGCATTCTACCCCAGGCGTGCGGAAGGCCCGCATCGGGTCTGATTACTGATCCTCTCTGCCCTCCCATCAGCCTCCTCCGACTCTTTGCATGTCGATTACCGGACGCGATGCAATTAGTAATTGTCCCCTGGGATCATAAACCATAAATATCGGACTTGCGAGATGTCATAAACTCCTAATTTATACTTGGCAATTCCTGTTCAAGGACGTCATACGACGGGCGAGTTGCTACATCCTAGGATTACCAAAGGAAGAGAGCGAGTGGTCAGTCGCAGTCGAGACTACTCCTTAAATTAAATCTGTTGGGTGCTACACGGGAAACTGATCTAGAGAATGTCCCAAACACAAGATAGCTCACGCTTGCTAGGAAGAGAGCAAGCAGCTGAGGTACGTAGAACTTGGACAAGCGTTTCAGTGCCAAGAATCCTCATAAGAAATAGAGGCGGCGAGTAAAACAGCGATCGACACAACGAGCATATCGCACCCGGAGGGAGAATGATATCTCCTCCCTCCGAAGACGGGTTGATGAAATGGAGGACGCGATCGAGGAGACCGGCAAGATCATCTTGGCACTTACTGATACGCTTCTGAACTCAAGTATCTTGCAACAATATCCCCAGGTCACGCCACTTCTAGTTGGGGCTATGAATAGTTGCCTGTCACTGGCGAAATTATGTCACCCGCATTCTACGGCAGAGGATATCTCGTTGGGAGGAAACGCAGACGACCAGAATAGATCCGTTTTGCCGGAGCCCCCACAAGAGTATCTATGGTGGAACGGTATCTTTTCAAATATTCTGACCAAGAAGAATGAAGATGCATTAACCACGGCCTTGACTATACAGGATTCGCAGCCTGCGGTATTAAATGAGCTGTCCTCATCCCCATTGAGTCAGGCCGTACCAGCCACAAACACCACCGATTCCAACGCCGATAATATTTTTTATAAAAGCTCAAACTCTCCGATCAAGCCTATGTCCTTGACCACCAATTTCTTAGTACCCCCGTTTCCTCACAAGGAACAATCCCGGTTTTCCCAAGTCCTGGTCCAAAGGTGTTTCCGGAATGGTTACCAGCTTCTTACGGATCCATTTACCGAGCCCACCAGGATCAATCAAGTCTTTGGATCTCAATTTACAAACAACGACCGGGGTAGAATGGCAGGCTACCTATGGCATGGCCTTCTCGACAAGGGAGAGAACATCATACAGCAGCTCCAAGGCCATATACCCTCATCTTTCTATGATGGATCGCAGCAAGATCTTGCTTATGATAGTGTTATATCCAACGACCAATTAGTCAGTGCCGACGGCATCCAGGAACTTCTTTGGAAAACGGGGATTTCGATCAGGAATGATGCATCATTTCTCGAGGTTGAAAGCCTGTCTAGCATGGTGAACTTTGACTTGAAATCCTTCGTTATATGTATGTTGCTCTGATTCTTCATGCTCTTGAAAGTAAAAAGAAATATTCTTATCACTGACGGTCAACAGTCCTATGCAATGCCCCCGTCTGTTCTGGATTAGAGCCTATGTTCCCATCTCACCGAGTGGAGACGGCGTTACGTTTGGCAAGTGTACGATGACATGTAGAAATGGCCGACGCAATTGCAGCGATGATTCAATCATTGTTCAACGAAGGTTATCTAAATGGAGTCATTCAAAGCATCAAGGTCAAGCCCTGTAAAGTCTCCACCTGTATAGTTACCCAAGCAGTTGTTGGCAGGTTCAAGGACTCCTGTATATTGATGCCTAACGTCACGTGCGGCGGCTCGTTTTGTCACGAGTTGTCAACATATTTCGAAGTTATTGATTACTTCAGAGGTAACATAATCCTGATGAAAGTCGAAGACCTTTCGAACTATCATTCCGAAATAAAGCACTCGCATGGGAGCAAGGACCGATACTGCAGCAGTTCATCCCTCACACATTCGCGTCGCAACGGACCTTCGCAACCGACAGACGGAAACTGGACACATTTTCCACCCCGAAGAATCTCATATGCCGGACCGGACTGAAAATATATTGTACAAACAACTGGGCAGATCATTTCTGCAGGTTCGATGAGAATACTGACGGAGCCCATCCATACCATCCGGCATGCTTAACAAAACCCGTACGACCCATTGCTCTACTTACATACGAAATAGTTCTCCTGCAAGGCATCGTACAGCTGGGCGAAGACCCCGCCGTGCCACGTCCGGAAATCCTTCCACTCCTCCGCCGGCATGGTGGTGCCGAGCATATTCAACCAGCCGCCCACGATCAGATCGGCATAGTTCGGCCGTTGCCCCTCCAGGTAAGGTCCGTCCTCGTTGACGGTAAACAGCTGGGCCAACGAGGTGAGCGCGGATTTGAACGCGGCCCGGAGCTGCTCTCGGGCCTCGCCCTGAATGGACACGTCCTCCCAGCAGCGCAGGTGTGCCCGCTGCGCAAAGAGGGCCTTGACAGCCTCGGCGGTGTCCGGGTTGAAGGGCATGTACTGGGCGACGAGCACGACGTAGGCCGAAAAGGTGGCGTCGACGTGGACGTTGAACTGGGCGTACGGCTCGTTCTTGGCGCCCTTGTAGGACGTCAGCGGCGCGTAACAGGCCATGTCCTTGTTGGGGCTCTCGTAGTCGAGCCCCGTGCCGGTGGAGTCGGACGGGAAGAGGCAGCGGTCCGCGTCCGGGAAGGTGTCCTCCAGATAGTTGGCGATTTCGAACGAGTCGCCGATGATGGTACCGGCGGCCGGGTCTCGTAGCATGGGCAGCGTGTAGAAGTCGGAGCCGTCGTCCAGCTGGCGGACGGCAGGGCACCCGAGCCCCTTACGGACGTCGTTGATGTCCAGGATGTCGACAAAGGTCGTGGTGAAGGGGGCGCCTTTGTAGCTGAGCGCCAGACGGGCCTTGGACGGATTGGGCGCGTAGGAGCGTGGCTGGATGGGCGACGAGATGTCGTAGAAGATGAGGGGGTTGGCGTCGCTCATTTTGAAGGGTGTCCGAATACTGCTGGGCTGGGAGCGAGTGGGATCTGAGTTTGTTCTTTCGAGTTCTCAGTCGGCCCTTGAATGAACATGTTGTCGTGGTGCATCCAGCCGTCAACCCCTCAAATACTGTACGTCTAACCCCTCACATACTGTACGTCGTGCAAACGCTACGAAGCACGCCAAATACATCCCGTGGAAATACACGTGATCTTATCCGATCAAGTGCTTCGGTGCGTCTGGAGACGGCTCTCTTTCACGCCGACCATCTTGACGGTGATGATTTCGCTGCTGATGGGTTGCGACGTTGGTGGATTGACATGATCCTCTCTTCTATGACGTTCAACTGTCGCTTAGTATATTTGACAGGGGGGACGTCAACCATGAAAGACTCCATAATATCCCTGCTATAAACTACCTTAGGTCTACGAGCGATGGGAATTCAGAGCTTATCAGAAGTGAAAGTCCAAGTATCAAATTTAAATCCCGCCTCGAGTGCGGATGCTTCTTTATGTGCCACTCATGTGGACAAGGCACCAGGATATAACAATATATTGCGTATCAATGGCCAATATCCCTTGGAGATTTATTTTGGTGACTCCTATTCTATACTTTGTATACTAATTATGACTGGGATGAGAGGCCAATACAGCCTGTATTCTGGCTCCAAATTCGTCATTTGTACCGTCCAAGCAATTGTCGCAAGAGGAAAAGGAAACCAAGAGCATTGTCCAAGCCCAACGCCAAATCTCGGCGAGAACTCCAGCCATCGAACTAACGCCCATTCGAATGACCACAAAATGCCGAAAAGCATCAAGTTGTGCTTGTTTTATTGCTTATATGAAAATTACCCCCTATAACAGGTAAGCCATTGTATATCGATTGGACAAAATCATATGACCCGTGCATGACAACATCGCTTTGATCGGCCTCGCATTGGCCACATCATTGAATGATCCATTCTTGCTCGGTCAGCTCCCCTTTTTCGAGCATATCAAGCGCCTGACCGTACATCAACCCATGGACGTACGTTTCGCCCACGAACTCTTTCTCCGACGTCCCGGGGTTGGATCGTAGCAAGTATGGGGTGGGACAGTACCACAGGACACACAGCTCATCGCCCTCCCGGGTACTCGACGGGCCAAGGCCAATGCGTCCGCCGCGCGTCGCAAAGAAGCGGCGATGCTTCGTCCAGCGTATCATTTGCACAGCGATGTGCATGGCTTCCGGTTCCATATGGGTGGGTGCCGAAAGGTCCACGCCGGCCGCCACCACGGCTTCGAGATAGTTGCGCCAGCCACGATACGCGTCCGCAAAAGGAACGACATCGTGCTCGTCCCAGAACGTGGCTAGTCCCAGGCCGGGGACTTGGTTCGCGACCATGGTGCGGTAATAGGGTGCGGGCAAGGCATCGTCGGTGGCGCCCAACACACGTTGCGCCAACCGCCAGCACCGGTTCTCCCACGCCGCCGTCTGGGACAGCGCTGCGAACGTGAAGGGCGATTCCGAGCCGGGAGCACCGTCGACGACGGCAACCACGGTATCGAGCGCCATGCCGCGCACCCGCAGCCGGTGCGAGTCCGGCACAACCGACATGAGCCGTGGATCGCCGGCATCATAGATCCCCTGCGTCAGCGTGCGCCGATGTAGCGTGTTGGACATGATGTGGAGCATATAGTGTTTGCGCAGCGGAAGCTGACCCGGACCCTCACGCCGCCATCCCGCCCGGAACCGGTGTGTGGCCTCTTCGGGACCAATCCAGAAGTCATAGTACCATGCCGAGCCCAGGGCGGCACTTTCTTCAGCTTGGCTGAAGTCGGGACACCATGTAGGCAAGCCCGGATCACGGTGAGTGGAGGCAACATGGTTCAAGATGCATTCCTGCGGTTCTTGATGGATATAGTATTGGGCAAACCGCACATAGACGCGGGGGAGCGACCACGTCACGTCGACGGGGCCCATTTGGTCGACCGCGTTGGCCGCCATCAACCCCATGATGCCAAACACCATGTCGGTGGGCACCGAGACCTGCCGACGGCGGATGATCCCCAATAGCGAATCAAGCGGCATGCCCCAGGCGTTCATCGCCCGCAGCTCACGGCAGATGTCGATCATCGCGCAGCTGTCCCATCCGGTCGTGGTATTTCCCGCTGCCGACTGGCGGCGGATCGACCAGCCGCGGTTGGGATGGACTCGCGTGGCCCTCGCAAATTGGGCGAGCGTGTCCCATTCCAGCGTTTCCTTGCCGCAGAGTACATGGACTTTCTCGGGGAGGGCCACTTCTTGAAGAGTCCAGAGCCGCATAAACCAAGGATGTGCCATGAGGTGGCCAATGGCCCGCCAAATAGCATGATCGGGGGGAGGAAGTCCCTTTGCAGTGAATGTCTCCAGGTTGGACGGATCCAATATATACGTCCGGTGATCAATGCCCTCAAATATCTTGGTCAAGTTCGGGAGAATCTTGAGCGCCCCTTGGGTGACTTCGTCGGCAGGGCCGAGCCAGACCAAAACCCTCTTGGTTTCTTCATAAATATTGCGCATGAGAGGAATCTGCATACTCTTCTCCGCTGCATCGCGCTGATTGATGCAGATGGCATCAATCCAGACGAAGTCATCGTAGCGCCGGTGGCGCAGCTCAATGAGTAACTCATGCAAATTCGCCGTAATAGATATAGTTCCTTGAATACGACCCGGATCCATCGTCTTTAACGTCTTGCCCTGCCAGACTCTCTCGCTCATGCGCAGCACCAGCGACTGTTGCCTGTCGGGCGAGCCCCATACATATGACAGCGCATCATACCCAGAGCCCGATCGCTCCAGATATCGCATGTCGTTCCAGTTCCAGTAGTTTTTGGCCAGGCGTTTCCATGAGGGAGCATACGAGCGGGGATGATACAGCGTGATGAGCTGGCCCGAGAGCGGTGAGCCAGGCTGCCCATCTATGTCAAGCTTGAACAGCCGGTACTGGCCATCTTCTAGATGATCATAAGGAAATAAAAGAGACATTGCTTCGACTGATGGAACCACGACATAGAGATTATCGGAGACCTGTTGATGAGGAAGAAGAAAACGAAGTGTTGCGACACAAACCGGCCACACGAGTCCGGGTCGCAGGTTATGTTTTCAGCTGCCAAGGCGGTGGCTTTCTACATTGGACTGCAACATCTATAGAGTTCGTATAAAAGGTGACAGTACAGAATGCCCGCATCCCCTTGCAACTTTGATCATGAACACTGATTGTTTATAAATAGAGTGTTTTGTGTCGAGGACATGCGCTTCAAACCTCTAGGAGCTAACATCACCCTTCGTCGAACTCATTCTTGGGTGGCCCTTGTCACTTGTTAGTAGTAACGAAACTGTACACAACGTGACCTAATGGTGACTTTCAGAAAGGACGAGTACCTCGTCTAGAAAAGCCTAGAACAGGTTATTGGGCACACGACTACTATCTCATACTCTCTAGTCGGGAGTTCACTTACTAGGCTCGTGAGCTTAATACTCCAAAGGCCTAAGTGACCGTGCGACTGGCAAACGCATGCATTCAAATAGGCCTTAGGAATTCTTAAATCACACCTACGTAGTCATCACTCTCGTGTCGACATGTCAACCTTTTCAAAGAAGAAAGTACTTGCGATGAGCTTGTGGGCGACCTCTTTAATCTTCTCACTATACACCATTCTCTCCTGTGTAACCTCCCGCATATTCATTGAGCCGCGGATAGCATCCAGACGGGGTAGCTCTGCTAGTTTCCGGGTTGTACGAACGCAACGTCGGCGTTTGGTTGAGTACCGAGGCACGGTATGACGACGGAAAGAGTCCCATATCCGATGACAATTCAGTATGCTGTCCATTCAATTCGCTGCTGCGTGCCAGAGTGCTTCTGTCAGAGTCGGAAATTTATGATTCGGCGCTGGCTCAGAGACATTTGGGCTTTTTCTTCCGACCCGGTTCCTCTAGGCGCATAGATACGGGTACGTTCTGGGTTAGTGAGATCATTATCAACAGGAGCGTTGTGTCCTGCGCCGATAGATAGCAAAATATCCGGCTGAGACGCGCTCATGTCGGACCAGATAAGCTTGTGTTCATGATTCCACCGAGAGTCATTTCTATAGCTCTCAGAACTTCAAGTTCAACGATTCCTCGGACACCCCCCCCCTGCAAGTTCAAGTTTAACTCATAAATTTCGCCTCGAGTCTTATAAGAGCAACCTAGAGGATTTTATCGATGGTTGTTCAAGTCTAGAGACTTTAAACTAAGCTTCTTCTGTATTGCATAGAGCAAATGAGTTTTGAGCGTTGAGATATTACCCATAAGGCTAGAATCATTGTAGCCTTATATCGGCTAGCCACAAGATCATCTAACTATAATGGCAACGATTGCGAGTGACAAGGGTCTGTGAATTTGTGGTACCGTTATAAGCGCTCACTTTACCATCTGGATAAGCACATTGCATAATAAAGCAGTATGCCAAGTATTCTCCTCGAGGTCTAGACCAAACCCTTGAGCTCTCACAGGATCATACTTATCTGCTTCAGCCTTTTCGAACCTTTTTCGTCATGCACAGCCCGGTGTTCAGATACGCCCAACTTGGGCCGAGGCTGAGCCGCTTGAGAAATATTCTATGTAGAAGTATCTGTTGAAGCTGAAGGACTGAGCGAGTTGGAAGAGTGACTTACTACTTTTTCTCATGTGAGTGTAGCCGCGGCAATCTAACTGGCATACAACGGCATCATACAGTCTAGCCCCTGCTTGCGCAAGGCCCACTCTTTAGGTAACTTAGTGGGTACAATTGGATAGTTGATGGGTACCTATCGTAGCCTCTGCTCACGGCGTCCTGCTGGCTAGGCGGTGCCTCATACCCACCTCTTTTCGTGAACTGCTCCGCCTTCCTAACGGTGGGTGGCGGTGAGACCCCCGGGCCTCCTGTCAAGACACCTACCTAGTTGATAAGTAAAAGTGAGCCTGTACGGTGATTTAGCGAAGTGAGGCGGGTAAAAGGCGACGACGTACCCAACAACCGTACGACAATAGCAAGAGCTGTAAAATCCTAGATTCAACAGAGTCATAATAGCTTACATTCTTATAGCTTAGTAAACAGAACCGTAAAAGAACTGGAAGCAAAGATTATAAGTCGATATGACGTGATTAGGTCTTGATCCTCCTAGGAATACGATTAGAAGCAATCCACCACATGCAGGCTCGGACGTCAGGCGCCTCTGCAGGCTATGGCATCGGCCCCTCATGAAGAGAATGCCATCCGCTGATCGCATTAGGCCGATGCCAGCTTTGGGCTATCCCCCGATGTTTTGCACAGAGGATTGGCCATCGGCCAGGAATCCATAGATGCCAACCGAGTCTGTCAGTGAGGCTAACAGGACATCAGGCAGCTGCCACAGCCTTGATTGTTCGGGGTTGCCTTGGGTAGGGTATCGCTACCCGCACTGACGTTGAAGGCTCATATACGAAGCCACGTAATCCATCAGTGATGGGGTAGGGTTTACGCAGGGAACGTAGTTGAAGTTGCACAGCGTACAACTCGCAGGTACGACAGGGTCTCTCCAATGCTTAAGTCGTAGTACAATCATGCACTGACTTCGCCTTGTGCTACATATCAAAATACGCCTGACAGAAGGGTACAGCGTATAGGTCGAATACTATTCTCATAGGGAAAGCAGTTACTACTAGAATAAAGGCATTCAAATTTCAAATTTCAAACTTCAACATTTAATTACTGGTAGATGCCTCAAATGGAAACAGTTTATGGCGCCGTCAAATTGAATACTCATCGAAAAGAACTACGTCTCATCACTATTGATCGTACAACAACCACCGACAAGTTGAGATGCAGCTTAGGAACCTTTTCTTTGCTTGACACGACCCCCGAGTATAATAGATTTCTTTCGGAACGATATCCTTTTCCAGGCAATGCCACTGCTGTCTTGAAAGCATGGCATGGATCTGAACCGATTGACACATTTCCGGACGTCGCGTATCATAGGTATCAATGGGGTGACTATACTGCCTTATCGTACGTATGGGGCGATCCTAATGATACTACTGGTATCCTTATCAACGGCGTTGAGATGCAGATCACCAAGAATCTTGCTGCAGCTTTATACAGTCTTTACCAAACAGATAAGCTTGGAGACCGATTTCGACTCTGGGCCGATGCCTTGTGCATTGACCAGACGAACAATGAGGAGCGAAGTGAACAAATAGCTGTTATGCGGTCTTTCTACGTTGAAGCGTGGTCAGTCATTGGGTTCTTGGGACTGCAAGCGGACGCAAGTGAAAGTGCCATAGACCTCCTCAATACTCTTGCAGAGATCTATGATTCGCAGGAAAAATGCGAAGAGTTGAGGGACAATATGATACACCATAACTTCCAACATACACCTGGAAGCTGGCTAGCATTGAATCGGCTATTGCTACGCCCGTACTGGCAAAGACTGTGGATCATGCAAGAACTTGCTCTCGGAGGCGCACGAATGGTCCTGATCTGTGGCTCAAGACGAATTACCTGGCCAACCTTTTGCCGCGGGATTGGTGTAATTCACTTCTATCTGTGGATAGCAAGACATGAGGCTATTAAACAAGATCGTTGGATGGAACGTGGCCTTAACAACACAAAGGAGTGGGACGCAACTCGACTACTTCATCATATCTGGAAAGACTTGTGGATGTTGAGCCAATGCCAGGAATTGCAGTCAAACGCACCGAAGCTCAGTAGACTTTTAGAGATGACAAACTCATGCAGCTGTTATGATAATCGGGATAAGGTCTACGGCGTGCTTGGTATTATGGATTCCAAGCTATCCAGTGCTATACAGCCCGATTACGCAAGCAGCGGTGCAACAGTATTCACGAAAACAGCAAAGGCCTACATACCCGCATATAACGATCTTGAAATACTTCGTAGTGCTAATATATGGGGCAAAGCTGGCGCGCCGTCATGGGTTCCTGATTGGACTTGGAGTGGACGAAGGCGTGACAGCCGACCAGATGATGATTTTCAACCAGAAAACCCAGAAGACAACGCCTTTCTAGCAGAGAGGCGACCGTATCATGCAGATAAGGGTCTCCGGTTCGTGATGCCCGAGTTCCACTGTAGCTATCTTGGATGTCGAGCGGTGATATTCGATGCTGTCGATGGTCTTGGCCGTAATCCTGAGGAGAACACTGAGTTAGTCCAATCACTTGGTACAAAAAGTGCATATGGAAACTTCAAAACAACATCCAGGCAGCTTGGTATTGCTCTTTACGGCAGCCGTTGGGGCCACAACGAAGAACACACGTCAGTCCTTTTGAGCCTGCCTGTTACCATGGAAGAGGCCAGGAGAAGATTTTCAGAACTAGGGTGGAAAAGTTTCATTGAAGATGTATCTCTTCACTATCACAGATGGGTAGATTGGTATCAGATCAATGCATCTCTTCTCGTGGGAGGGAAAGAACTGCGAAAGTACTTCACTGGACAAGTTGAAGATGACTCAGATATGGTTGATTGCTGGTCAGCCTATTGCGCTTGGGTAAGAACAGCAGTGGCTGGTTCACGGCGATTGGTAACAACAACCGCTGGTAGGCTAGGATGGGTATCCTGTTCTAGAAGCACTGAACAACGTGAACGAGGAGAGGTGCGTCGAGGTGACGTTTTCGCTATATTTCCGGGTTGCTCGACGCCTATATTGCTTCGCCCCACCGGTCAGCAAAGTACATTCGAAGTTGTCTGCGAAGCATACGTCCAAGGAATGATGGAAGGTGAAATTCAAGAATTCTTAGCTAGAAATGAATACCACTTACAAAGTATTCGGCTTTGCTAGGTGGAATATTGTTACAAATAGACATACCAGGGAAAAGGCGGGTACACCATAAAGAATATACTAGAATGGCGACTTTTACTATACCATATCTTAGCTACTTTGATTAAGGGGTAATAGAATAAAGTTATACGACTCAAGATTCTTGTCTTATATTTGGAGGCGCTTTTCTTGCGAATTGGAGCTCCTGTGTCAAGTGTACAACGTCGATCAGACGAGTCGGCAGCACAGTTCCAGGGACATGGGAGCTGCAGAGCGTATGGTTGACATCACAATCGGACAGCCAAGTCTTAATCATCCGAACTCTCTGGCCGAGCGAGAGACCCACAACGGAGGTCTGGAATCGTGCCAAGCATCGGCCAAAGCGATAGGGAACTTATATCGTGCTAGCGTTCATAGGTGCATAGAATCCGCTGTTATCTGATCATCGTCATAAATTCAGTCCTGTATACTTACGAGCTTTCATCAAGTATATAACCATTCGTATAAGCACAAAAAGAAGAGGCATCCTGGGACTTCCAGATTGCGACTGCAATGGAGCAGTAGTCGTTGATAATGCGCTCATTAAGTGGCCTATTAGGAAAAAGTATCCAGTGCAAATGCGGCATCGTTTCGGCTTTTGGACAAGCGAAACCACTGCTTTAAGTGTGTCTATGGTCGTTATTATCGCAATAATCGTCATAAGCACGCAAATCTACTGTAAAGCGCAGCTTAATAATCACTCTCAGCGACCTGAGTGCAGCTTTTTCTCCTCTACTTAGATCGTCGATAACGGCAGCAGTTGACGAAATCCTCAGGCAGATGAATGGTCCTGGTTCTCTTTCAGTCACTCGTTAAGTACCTTCGTGACACTCGACCAAGCCACTCGAGGGCCTTATATCTTAATATTGCTTTCATTCCGGCTAAAGCGGATGTAAATCTCCGCACACCATTGTGCTTCACGAGGCTAGGATAATAAGCTGCAGTCCCTGGGCTTTGGTTCTTTCGCCACCAATATATCCCCCGCAATCGGTCCGTCTACTCAACACTTTGCTTGCCACGTACCAACTGCGGATAATAAAGTAGCAATTTATATCGCGAAGTTTGTACCCACTACTCAAGTGTATGTCTGCAGAGGTCTGAATCAAGTCTACTGGCGGATATCGAATTTGTCATTCGTGGAGTCCCTATCCTGGCTCATTAAGTCCGTCATGACTCTTTTCCTTGACAGCTAGACCTGATGTCGCTGTCACTCCCGCTGTTCTGTCCGCGTTTGCTTCACCTACCATTTGGACATGTACTCAGGCGTCAACCGCTTCGGTTGCCTTGACCTGATCACTGCAAATACCTGCTTGTTGTAGCGTAATTCCAAACTGAATTAATTCTGCTTCGGCTACATGCAAGTATATCTCAGAACAGCTAGGCCCGCGTCTTTCCTTGTGTATGAACCTATCACACCCTGGAAATTTACAAGCCCAGTACGTTGACTTTCCTCTCTGGGAAGGGCGTGCAGATAATCCTGTGTCTTTGATGTTGGTGGCTTTGATACTGTGCTGTAGCTGAGGAATCCTCCGATAAGCAGCAGATTCCTCGAGACAGTGAAGTGAGATGATTCAAAGCGCGTTTACACTACAGACTTTTTGACGAGTACTCTAACTCCCTTCGTATCAGCCTTAACAAATGGAATGAAATAATCGGCAACCATCTTTACATCTCCTTCGTCAGTCTCATAGAGCTCAAAATTCCCATCTGGGCCCGGGCTCCCCGGTCCTCCATACCGTCTCATGATGTTTGCGAGGGCGATGTAGATTTCTGCATATGCGAGATTGATGCCTGCGCATTGCCGAGTTCCTTTGGTGAAAGATACTAGATATTTATCAAGTCGTGGGTTGTCTAACCATCGCTCCGGCTTGAATTCGTACGATGACGGGTAGATACTTTCATTGTGGTGGACTGAATGGGTATCCATGGACGTTGGTGTCTATACGAAGTATTAGAATCATTTGTGAATTGGATGCTTATAAGATACTTGCCCCTGGTGGTATTTCCCACGTTTTCGAGCCGTCATCGAATAGCATTACTTTGTTGGGACAAATACGATGAAGACGTGTGCTTACGCCATAAGACAGTCGAAGGCCCTCTTGAATACACGCGCTCAAGTAAGGGAGTTTCTCGAGTGTAAGCCAAGGAGCTTCCACCGATATGTCCGGTATAGCTTCTTCAAGCTCTCGACGAAGCTTTTGTAGCAAGTAGGGCTTATCCAACAAATGGAAAATAATAACAGAAAGACACCAAGCAGTAGTCTCCGTGCCGGCCGCAGTGACAATATGGGCTTCTTGTATCAGTCGCGGTACCGACTTTTCGTTCGCCGGAAGGTCACCCTCTAGAAGTTCGGTAAAGATAGTCGCATGGCTTGCTTTAGAGACTTCCGAGCTCGAACTTGCTTTGATGGCATTGATTGCTTTTGCGCAATCAGAACCGAAATTCTCAACCAACGCCATGCTTGGGATAGCCATCCTGAGCACCCAGCTTGGAAGAAGCATAATTGACTGGAAGATTATAGGTAGATGTCTATTCAAGTGGTTCATGCTGGCTTGAGCATGTATCGTCTGTTTGACTACCGCGTCAAAGTCTTGTTTCTCCAGTCGATGATAATGAAACCCAAAGCAGTACTCGGTAACAACGTCTGAGCATTTTAAGAGTGTGTCTTACTAACGAGATTCCAAGAATAGCTACTTACCATTTGAAAAGGCGCTGAACATATCGGAGAGAATGAGCGGCCTGTCAAGGTCTTTGAAATCATTGCACCGTGATAGGATTTTGGTTACTCTCTCTTGGATGAGTGGCTCCAGTTTTCTAACGGTATTCTTGGAGAAGAATGGATTCAGAGCAGCTCTGCGTATACGATGAAGGTCGTGGTCAGCTGTACCGAAAGCGGACTCTTGCAATCCCATCGCCTCTATGTGGGGCATTGTTTTATTACGCCTTTGAGACGGTCCACTATAAAGTTGGTCGTAGTATTGCGGCGCATCGATGTGCAATTCGTTTGGTCCTACCCGAACGATTGGTCCCTATGGGTTGTTACTCATAAGCAAACCATCGATATTCGTGTTCGGAACCAATGGACTAGAGACATATGTTTATGCTTGTTGAACCCAATTTCGAAAGAAGATCTTTAAACGCTAATACCAATCTGCATGAAAATAAGAATCTTACATATTTCTTGTGCATGTTTTTGACAGCAAAAACATATTGACCTGGAAGCCAAACATCGTAATAAAATTGGTACCTTCCTAGCAGTTAAGAAGCAAATTCCTTAATTCTTAGTACTAGGTGTAAGACCGTACCAAAGTGTCAATGCTGCAAGCTTAGGGCCGGGGAATTTCGATAGTGGAGATAAGTATAGACGGTAGATAGCCCCTATAGCAAGGTAGATTGATATCGTCACTATCACAAGCCCGAAAGTGTATGTTTGAACTATGTCAGAGATGAGCATGATGTGATTGAGGTGGGAAATATAGTAATAGTGGGGCGTTTATAGGTTTGGCAGGCCTGATCGCAACAAATCGGCATGCGACAGAAATGAAAGTAATGGGGAAATGAGAGACGAGTCCCACTCATAGTCCTCGGGCTTTATTAATGTAAGTGGACTAACCCCCGCAATTATGTAATGTAGTTTATTTGCCGTGTTGCTAAGCCTTGCTAACACCAAAAGCTGGGCCATGCGAGATGTTCTGCAACAACCATTAATTGTGTCAGTCGTGGAGCACTCCATTGGCACAATTATACAGTACGGCTCGGCTCACAGACATCAATCCATACCGATGTAAGGATTAATATTAATTAGCCAGAATAGGAGCAGTGGCCGATGTATGATATGGTAGAGTGATATAAATGGCCCAATCGGGGGGAGTTTCCAGTATTCGTGAGACTTTTGGAAGCAGCCCCCAGTTCCCCGCGTGTGGGAGCACGAAGCATCTACCAATACTGGGCCTGGCCGCATTGAGGCAGAGCATATGGAGCATATACGATCGCACCAGTCCTGATTTCTTTGTCGTTCTAGGTGGGTCGTGAGTTACGCAAAGCTCTGAACAACACCATTTACACAGGATCTAGCTGACACGAGAGGCTCACACTAGCTCTGCCTCAAGAAATGGTTGATTCCCAAAGTTCTAAAGCAGAATCTGCTTCACAGCCAACTACTATAAATGCAGAGGAGACGCCTCCGCAGGAACCAAAATCAACGGAAAATGGTTACATTCCATCTGTACCACCAGTCGTAGATGAGGCATTGGAAGTAGATGTTAGCGATCGTGAATTTCTCCCCAAGTAAAGCTATCTAACCACACCATTTATAGGCAATCGAGATAAACGAAACCGATTCAGCGTACTCTGGGTCATATGCAAGCTTCAACACCTCACTCGCCTCGTCCATTAGGAACTATATGTATGAAAACGGCCGCCGCTATCATGCGTATCGTGAAGGCGAATACGTACTCCCAAACGACGAAGCAGAGCAGGATCGCTTAGACTTTGCCCACCACCTGTTCAAAATGGTGCTCGGCGGGAGCTTGTTCGCTGCACCCATCTCCCCTGGGCTCCATCGAGTTCTAGATGTTGGAACTGGTACAGGGATATGGGCCATCGACTTTGCTGACGAGTTTCCGAGCGCAGAGGTCATTGGGAACGATCTTAGTCCGATCCAACCTAGTTGGGTCCCAGCCAACTGCCATTTTGTAGTAGATGATGTAAACAGCGATTGGAATTATTCGCCCCAGGAAGCATTTGACTTCGTCCATGTAAGGATGATGGGCGGCGCTATCACGGACTGGGGCAAGTTCCTTTCTGAGATCTATACCCACCTCAACCCTGGAGGTTGGGTTGAGATCGACGGTTTAGAGACTTTTCCCAAATCAGACGATGGGACTGGTGAGAATGCGCATGCCTTCAACGATTGGTCGACGAAAGTCAACGAGGCTGCTGCTTCATTTGGCAAGGTTTTTGATATACAGGCCCAGGCGCAGAATATGACCAATGCAGGGTTTGTTGATGTTGTAGATAAAACTTACAAGGTTATTATTGCCATACTCCTTGGTGCTCTACCATTATTGTACAAAATACTAACTGCAAGCTCAGGTGCCAGTCGGACCATGGGCAAAAGACAAGAAAGCCAAAGAACTTGGACGGTATCACATGGTCCATATGCTTGATGTCGTAGAGCCCTACACGTTAGGTCTTTTCACCAGAGTTCTGGGCTGGAGCAAGGATGAGTGTGAGGTATTAATGGCCAAAGTTAGGGCTGATATTCGCAATCCTAGTATTCACACATACGTGGATTGGCATTTCATCTATGGACGTAAACCGCTATAGCGGATATTTCATTTTAGTAGCAATGGAAGAACCATATAAAACGATTGAGAAAATATCGTAAATACAGATGTCCTCCTTGACAAATGAGAACTAGGCTGAGCTTAGCTGAGTTTAGAATGAATGACTTTTGAAGAAACAACAATTTTCTTCGATCTTTATATTCTTTCCACAAACAACAAATCCTTCTCTGTGGAGCACTGCTAGTTTATCAACCTGTGTGTTGACATAGTCTTCTGATAAGTTTAATTCGAGACGGGATGTTCTCGGGCTTGGCATTCACAAGGTTATGTTAAACAGGTTTACATATACTGTAAGCGCATCAAATGTATTTCTAAATCTCTCACAAGTTAAGAGTGATTGAACATTTCGAAGGCGGTATTACGCTACCGTTTAGATAAAGATTAACTATCTAGTAGTATATCATGCTAAAGATCTATTCATTTACAATACTTACTCGTACAAGCGCCCTCTATACCCAGACAATACTACCGAACTACCCTGGGTCAGCTGGAAAGGAGCTGTCTCCCGCCGGCTGACTACTTCGCTAGCCTTGACCTGATAACGATCTATATATGAGGTAGATTCTTCGACTTAAGCCAAGACGGAAGAGAGCAGAGCTCTCAAAGGTCTAACATCGTCCTCAATCAACAGGCAGCCTTGCGTGATCCTGTGTAGGTTGTGTGATTTCACGAGACAGGGACCTGAATGCTACAGTTCCGCCATAATAAGCGCAAACTCCGACATGTCTGGTGGCGGCTTGACAACCTGCACCTTCAATCTCCGATCAAAGCACGCCCCTCTATTACTGATTACCACATCCTGACTCAGCTCTCTCGTCCTCCTAACCTCATCGTCACTGACACCTAAGTCATCTTCAGGAATCCAAACACATGGCCTCGTCTCTCGTAATACGGGATGCATGAATGCCACCGAAATTAACATATCGCGCTCCTCGGGATCTAGGTTTTCCATTTCATCATGGTGCTGCATGATGATCTTTGAAATTGGATCGTCTAACATCTGTGCTTCTATGTCTTTGTATCGTGGCAATAGAGCACTACCGATACCAGCTCCGGTCCGAGCTAATTTCTTTTCGAGCTGAGCCAGCCGGGCTTCATCTAGTGGCCGATTAAGGCGGGCAAGTATATCATCAGCCACTTTTGCATCTTCGCGTTGCTTAGCCTGTAACTCCTGGGATCGATGTGATGACTGCCTGTGATAAAAGGCTGGTCTAGGGTGAGTGCTCAATTCTGACCCAGGAGCTATCTCAATATTCTGGGCGGGAGGCGCGGTGTGACTAGATGGCTCCAAAATATCTTTTTCGTCATCTCGAGGATTAACTTTACTGGTTTCTGAATTTTGCTGGCTCCCATGGCTTTCTGTTCTGAGTTGTTCTGCGTGCTGTGCTAGTAAAGCCTCGGAATCAAGCTCCAGTCGTAAAGGGGCATACTTGAACAAGGGAGACAAGTGATTTACAAGCCAGATCTGATACAAGACTGTGAAAACAAGAACCATTGCCATGATGATACCCTGTGCCTCGCATGCGACATGGTTTTGAGCATCGCGCACCAGGAAGAATAGACCGATTAGACAGAATTCCATGAAGTAGAGGCCGGTGAATAGCTGATTGATAGCGCTCGGGAAGAATAGTCCACCTCCATCAACAGTGCCTGTTCGTACGCAATATAGTAGATTGTTCTTGATGACTACCCAAAAGAGGCTGAAGGTGATGAGCATGAATAATAATATAAGTGGAGCGATGGTCGAGTAGACAAGTCCTAGTTGGAGGTTAAAACATAAGCTGACATTATGGGTGACTTCCTACATACCAATGACTGCAAAGGTAGTATACCATGGGATATTGCTACCAATACGCGTTAAGTTTGTCCAGCTCAGTTTTTGGAATACTGAGTCAGGCGTATTAACATGGCCGATGACATAGAAGTTGAATAATCGAATAGTCTGCAAAATTGAGGTGCCACTTAGGGAGAGTGCCTGCACAATCAAGAACGAAAAGAAGTAGTTGGAGGCAGTAGGTAAATTTGTGGCCAGGATGTTAGGTACCGATGTTGGGGTCCGAATAAGTTGATCAACAATGCTGGTCAGACCGGAGGAGATGGTTGGCACAATAAAAAGTTCGAAAAGGAGGAAAATGAAGTACCATAGCTGAAGGGAGCGCTCCCCCTCCTGGCCAGTTGTTGCGCCTCGGGTCCTATTTGTCATGAGGCGAAGGAGAATCGGGAGGGGTCCACTGAGGACAATCACTTGGATAATTGGTGGAAGGGTACCTTGCACGAAGGAGAGCAACCATGGAGGGAGATTCCCAACCCATGTAAGCCAAGATGTTGACCCCGATAGGGTGGAGACTCTAGACAGTATGCCCGTGAAGAACGAAATAAGACCAAATGCAAACAGCAAAAGGGCAAAGAGGGCGAGGAAACCTAAGAGGCGAAGGTATCGAGAACGCCAGGATAGATTTAGGCTGGGCCAGTTGATGTCTCCAGGCGAGATCTCAACCATCCTCCTCTTCATGTGCCTGGGCGTGGTATACGCCACGGATTGACAAGCAAGGTGCGCTGCTTTTTGAGAATTGAATTGGACAAAGGCGGACAAATTTTTGGAATATGTATCTGGTGTCTTAACATCGATGTCGAATTCCTTGTTCAGTCGAGCAAGTTCTCTACGGCAGTAGTAGATTGTATCAACCTTCGTAGTAAAGAAACGGCCGATGAGAGGGATTTTGGCTGCGGCTACGTGTCCATCTTTTGGTATCCTCATCGTTTTTCGTTGCTTTGGTGTTAAGAACCTCGTCCACGCAGCTTGGCTTTCAAGGTCGTATTCAAGATCATGCTGACAGGCTTCTGGAGTTGGGGGACCTAATTTGGGACGCGTAGGACTTAAATCTCCACCCTCTTTTGGTTGGACTCCTCGAATCACGGGTTCTGGAGCTTCTTGCGTTAATGTTCCATTTTGGCGTGCCTTTTTCCTACGACTTTGTTTTGCTACTTTCCGAAGTAGATCGGTTTCGGTATTCTCCAAAAGGTCTTCATAGTACTTCCGGAGCTTGTCCTTGTTCACCAGGGCCGTAAAATCTCGATTGATCCAAATTCGGCGGATGCCACCCGGAAAGTCGCCGTATAGCTCCTCTAGAGCATCTTCATTGCAAAGGGCTTCGGGGATGTCCTGGATGAGAACCGTTGTGCTTGATGCCTTCAGCCTATGACCCAGGCTGCCGATGAACTCCTGCCGCTTGCCAATGTAATGGATCAATTCTTGGTGGAATATAAAGCACACCCAGGCCACGATGCCCACTGCCAAGATCAAATGCGCCCAATACCTATTCGTGTTTTCAGGGGATACATTTGACCAGGCCAAAGTATCGAGTCCCGTGACATTGTATGTTACGCCGTTAATGGTGTTAATTCCTTTTCCATGCTTGACATTCAGCGGGATCAAGATGGGCATGATGATGATGGCCATGGGCGTAAAGATTCTTAGGCACATGCTCAGGAATCTGAGAAAGAAGTATGCATCCATGCCGGCCTTGGCTAGGACTTCTGGATCTTCTTTTATCTTGAACACGGTGAGCAGCCATTTGAACGGATTGTTGTAGGGTGGTTTGATCCTTTGCTTGGCCGGTACTAAGAACGACCTTGGTTGGTAGATCCGTTTGGCCCATAGGTAATTCCGAATGACAAGGAATATACCAAATTGCGCGGTGAAGAGGATAAAACCAGCGGCCAAAGATATAGCAAAGGTGGTGATGGTCGTGCCTTGTCTGCCCTGTGCTGATCCTGCATCTCCATTGATCGTTCCGTTCAGGATGATTGATATGCCGGACATGGTGGTGGGCGTTCAAAGCTAGACTATCACTGCCGCTGCAGGTCAGGAGTCATAGAGAAGGACGTCGCGACCGAACATTATCACTCGCATTGTTTTTGCTGCGCTGGCTGAGTGACGATGACATCATACGCGCGCTACGACGTCGCAGCATATTAATGCATGTCACCTGACGTCCCAACGCTCTCAAGGTAAAGGGGTCACATCAGGTGACTTGATACTCCTCCATTCTCCATTGTGCCCTCATGAGCCTGTACCTCTGGCTCGATGACCTTTCAACAACCCCATAGGACCTCCCGAGACCCTTCCAGCGAGGCACGGGGCGACAATAGGATGGATACCTTGAGCTGAAGAGATACCACGCTGTTAGGCGCACACCGTGGTTTCATCCCGCGGATTTCCCCTGAACCGCAATATCAGACATCTCCGAGACGGCCACTATTTCCACCCCGATTTTACAACGTGCTGGTTCCCCCCTAAAGAAAACATCACCACTACTCCGCATTCCCCCCCAGTCTGCTATCAGGCAACAACTCTTATAACATAACGCGGAGTTGTCCTACACGAATGTTCGCTGGGATTCTATCGAGATCTGTACTCGAGGACCCCTCAGCATAAAATGATTCATCACCAGTAGTTACCCCTCGAGCTAGAATAAGTTGTTGGGGGTGAGACTTTGGTACGATATAGGAGATTTGGGTGTTGTGTCCGAAAGAATCTGTACTTGCAAACACAGGACCGTATAATGCCAACTCGGGTCCTACAGAAGCGATCTTGACTTGTGCGTTTTCGTGAAGTCCAGACAATGGTGGACTTGTGTCAGGCTCAAGGGGAATTGTCGATTGTATAGAAGCTTAGGTCTGATAATACTGTTATGGCCTATGTCAGCGACGCACAATTGAAATACTTTTCTTCTCCTGTATTTAGCATGGGAGTTCGAGCTAGATGATGAGCCAGATTATCGTGTGATACGGAAATTGTCATGCAAAGAAGATAAACCGGTAAACAGAAAATTCGTACACTTACGGGAAGGTGATCCACTTGAATGCAAGGTGGTGGCTCGATTGTGCTGCCGTTTCCTCCACCGATCCAGCTTTTTTCGTTGAGAGGTTGACGTCTAGATGTAAAACCGGTAGCTATTCCGTCAAGCTTTCGACGACGCTGGTCAATACGGTCAATTGCTCGCATCTTGGTCGGTTTTACATTTGCACTCAGCTTTTAACTGTGCATTTTGTCTTTAAGTTGTTTCTTCCTACCATTTAACATCCTTGATTAGCGCCCGCTGCATTTCCGATCTTTAGACGGCGGCAATTGTGTCACATTACGGGCACTGGACTTAATGTCTCCTCAACGAAAGCGGCAATCTCTTTTTGCGTCATGTTCCTGGTGTGATATAGCTCCTCAAAATATGGCTTGATGATTTCGCATCCTTGAGGCGTATATGTCCGAACACCTGGGCGATCTTTTGTATGCTCTCTGCAGTTGTCTCGAAAAGGGACGTACTTCTAGCACGAATGACAAAAGGTCCACGCATCTCATGAAAAATATGCGCCGCAGGTGATGTGCCAAAGCTATGCATGACGAGGCTCGGGTTGAGCTTCGTGTGATTGGTATTGTTCGTCGTGGCTGAATACTAAAACGAAAAACTCGAACAGTGACGTTCCATCCAATAAAAAGACCAAAGGACCAAAGTCCAAAGGATCGAATGATCGAAAAACCAAGAAGTGGTGTATCCATTAATCCTAGCCGTACTGCCTCATTGACCTGACATTGATTATTAGCCAACCTGTGATAGAAGTCTCAATGGCGATGCCACAGGAGAGCTACCCTGGATCCGCACAGCTGTCGGATGCCCCCTATTCTTGGGCCTCCAACCATTTATACCTACAGCCTCATCCTTTGCCTATCTCTGGGACAGGGCCTATCAGGCACTAGCCCAAAAAGACTGACCGCTACTCTCATTTTGTTTAAAAACTAGACTTTGAACCCGGAGTCCTACTTAGGGAAGAGATCCGCATCCGACCTGACTTTGAGAACTTATCGCTATGGCTAATACAGTAATGACCATCAACCTGGAAGACTTGCGCGGAGCAGGCAACACACACATCCAGCCTCAAGTACCAGATAAAGATGCTGAACGCAAATCGATATTCTCTTTCGCCTCACGCGCCTCGATGCGTTACGATCATACAGAAGTAATCTTTAAACTCAAGTCAAACACCTTTGAGTTCATCCCAACGAAGGAAATCCAACGTAGGTCTCCTCCTATTATCACTTCCCTAATGTCACGCTGTTATTGTGTCTTGCATTTTGAGTTATTATCAATATACTGATTCCGGAATAATATAGAGCTACAGAATCTACCCAGCGTGGAAATTCCCAAAAGCGCGTCACTAGTGGAAATCTTAAGCAGCGGTGTAACGGCGGACGACCCAAAGTTTCGTTCCGCTACGGTCACCCTGCCTGAGAAAGTGAAAAGGAATCGAAAAAGGGTCATTATCAGTACCTGTATGTTCAACAATGATGCTGGTAGGGAACTGGTGGACAAGTGCCATGTTCAAAGAGCATAGTACGAGCCAGACATGTCAACCCTTTATATGAAGATAAGGTAGACTGGATTCAATTTCATAGGATCAAATGGTTGAGTATAGTAGCTACAAGACCTAGTTCCTATTGTGCTCCTCGCCGTTTCGACTTATCTCCCTCTAACAGTACAAGTGACAGGATAGGTAAAAACCATATTCCACTGTGTTGAAGTCAGGTAAAATATCTAGCCTTTTAAAATTCAAAAATCTCAATAACATAAGCAGTTTGGATGTGGCACATATACCTGTAAGATTGAGGCCTGGGACGCCGGTAGCATGGCATCTATCCAATAATACTCTGGCCATTACATAGTAGTACGCCCTCCCCAGCTGTCAATCATTAGGTCTCAGCCGCATTGGCCCCCATTTCGAAGCCTCTCCGCACGCACTTGTAAGCACACTCAAGCTTATCTGCAGAATGAATTGTCGCCGGAAGCACCGCCCTGTTCAGTCACATGGATGAATGAAACACTTGTTGGAAATTTACACGACCGATTTTCGCATGTGCACGACGATAATAAGAACTGCATATTAGTTGTTGAAGATGTGACGAGGCTGAAATGAGTGTGAGAATTTGGTTGGGTCTCGTTGGTCATTTACGACACTTTCAGCTAGTCAGCAAAGTAAGATGCAATATTTTCAAGAACAAGGAGATTCGCTGACATAGCATCCAACAGTACGATTCGAATAACGAGAACCAATACGCAAATGTCAAACCTAAGCGGTTGATCATCAGTGCTTGATTCGTAATACTTAGAGTAGTTCTGATGAATGGTTGGAAGGGGTTTATGTATTAGGAGGCGGGATTGGTAAATAGCCTTCAAGACTGGAACACACATTTCACGCAACCAATTTACGAGAATGGTCAATGAGGTTCGAATCTGCACACAATTTACATGTGATTGAGGATTTTGTCAGTCCCGCCGTATCGGACACTTTTTCGTAAGGAGTAGCCGCATACGTGGCCTGTAGTATTACGTTGGCATGGCTGGATTCTGGTCCCTCGCTCATGCCCTATGAACTCATCCGACGCTAATCACATACCTCATTCTTCCACAGCACTGCCCACTCTGTGCAAGCAATATTAGGGAGCCGCAATTGGTTAAACTAAAGTCTGACGTCTTTGATCAATCATTCTCTTGAGTTCATAGGCTCACGGTAAGTCCGGAGAGCCTTTCCACCTCTGTCAAGACCACTCTCGAAAACCTCGTTGAATGCAGTCATTACTGCATTTCGTGTAATCTAAGCCCTATTGCAGTTGCAGTCTCACATTAGACACCGTTGCATGCAACATTGTAATCTAGTTGCGTAAACGAATCAAAAAGATTATTTAGGTCGCTTATCAGCTCATCCACTTGTAAGACTTCCATGCAATGTGAGCCACGTCTGTTACGCATGATCGAAAGCGAGTGGTGCAGCTAAAAACTAATGCTATTCAATTGAGGTGAGGCACTTTTGGGTGAGATAGATGGCCTCTAGGACCTTCAAATAGCTGGAGGATGTTCTGATGTAAATCATGCTTCTTTCACGTTCATCACTCGTGTTTATAAATCATTATGGAGTATCAAGCCAATACCCGGAGTAATATTAATGAGAACTCGACATCGCAGGCCATTAAAGAGATTGCTTTAGGATTAACTCTTGGTAGGTGAACCCTAGACGATGTGTCTCTCGGATGGTTCTAGAATTAACGAGAAAAGCCAGATGGCGGTGGCATTAAAGGATACACTAGTCTACTCATTCTACAGAGGCTGATGCTATTCGTCAGCATCGAGGAAGTTTCGGAGCCTAGAAACGAGGCTCCGACGCCAGAGGAGCTTCGTAGTATCACCCCTGCACTACCACATGAGTACTTCGATTACATCGTTGGGACTTCGACAGGCGGGTAAGTTAAGTCACATCTGCATGGATGAATTGAGAAGCCTGATACTAATTTAAAAGGCTTATTGCTATTATGCTAGGTCGCCTCCACCTTACAGTTGAGGAGTGCATTCATGAGTACGACACCTTTGCGCATAAAATCTTTGCACGACCACGACGCGGCCACGTTAGAAGTCTACTGTGGTTACCCCGATCCAAATTCGATTGTCGAGAACTTAAAAAGTTTATACAAGATGTGATCAAACATCACAAGTATCCTAATACAGCAAATAGCGATAATAGTGAAGTGGATCGTGGCGCACCTTGGAAGATGTTTAGCGACCCTCCCCTTGTGGGGCGCCCCCTATGCTGCAGTGGTACCTGTGACTGCTTCAGTAAAGGAACAAGCGAGTCGGAAGCTACAAGCCACAGTTGCAAAACGTAAGAGCTCTGTCGTAGTCTTGACAATCATGTCACTTAATCTGGTATAGTGCGGTCATAGCTACCAAAAAGGAGTATCCTTCCAGCCGAGCATGGTTCATTCGGTCGTACATCCATGAAAATACACTCAACCTTGATATACCGCCTGGAACAACTTCAACGAAGTACGAGATATGGGAGGTTGCCCGGGCTACTTCTGCAGCACCGGGTTATTTCAAACCCTTGATAATTGAGGGCGAAGAAAAAGAGGTGCAGTTTATGGATGGCGGTTTAGAATACAATAACCCGAGCCTTCTCGCCTTTTATGAGATGGAATATATGGCTAAAAATACCCACGCAACCAGAAACATCGAACTTCGAGGCTGCCTTGTAAGCATCGGCTGCGGTATATCTGCCTTCGACGTGTTTCCCGAAGATAAGCAGTGGCCGGCGACACGATATATCAAACTACTTAGAGCCTTCAGAAAGATAGCTACTGATACGGTAAGCACATACCATTGATTGTTTTCCTTTTCCTTCTCTTGACCTTATCGAACCTGTTTCCTTTCATGGGGCTGAATTCGCATTATAGGAGAAAGCACATAAAGATGTAAAAGCTGCAACAGATCTTCACCAGTTCCCCTACTATCGCTTCAATGTTGACAAAGGCCTTGAAAAAGTAATGCTTGACGACTGGGGCTATAAGCGTAGAGAGTTTGTCGAGGATGGCGAGCAAAAGTCTGAGAGATTACGTACCTTCGAGTATTTTCGTCGTGTGACGCTAAACTATCTTGAACAGCCAAATGTCAAGGAAAAAATGAGAGACTGTGCAAAGCTACTAGTCAGATATCATAGACAACGGAGAGAAGTAGGGTATATGTAATAGTTGTTTAAGTAGGGTATTATAAATTATGTTACAAAACCTTACTTGAAGAACCATAAGTTACCATATATAATAAGGTGAAACTAATTAGAAGGTAACGCATTGACGTGCATGTATAACGATTATGCCGAACAAGCAAATGTGCCATCGGAAAATACATCCCCAGATCGCGATTTCAGATCTTCAGATATGACTTTCCGCTCCGCACTAGTAGCAGAAAGTCATATCTACTCTACAAGAGAATGTATCTATGTATATATTATAAGATATTATTACGGTGCTTAGCACAAGTGTACTAGCCCATGAGAATATACTAGCGTACACGTTGTCCTACAACCCCCCTTCTAGAACATAGTAGGTGCTGGGAGACTTGCTCCAACAGCGGTGTGGCTCTGGCAGATTCGTAACACTGAGCCTTCAGGACGAAACGTTTGCTTAGTTTTGTTTAGAGATTGGAGAAACCGGTCTCGTTGTTCAGATCAATAGGGCTAGGGTTATTGTCACCACAATCACAATGGGAAAATCCTCCTGGCAGCTCTTCCGGGACCAACTTATGCACAGTTATGATTCGCAATAAAACATACTACACCTCTAAGTACTCCTAAGCATCCAACATCCCCAAAGCCTGAACTCGCTTATCAGCTAGCATATAAAGTCTCTCCATTGTAACCTTGGCACTGCTTTTCGCACTCAAAAGCTGCGCACTCTTGATAAGATTCTTGATCTCCCTTCCATTTAGCTTCAACTCCGCCAACTTGGCTACCGCCTCTCCCCCAGTCTCAAACTCAAACTTCTCCCGTCCGGCCTTTTCAATGAAGTTTTCCCAGACTGTAGCTCTAGCATCGGTACTCAAGTCGTGATATGGCAGGAACAAGTCGACCCGACTCTGGAAAGCGTGGTCGATGGACGAAATGCGGTTCGTGGTGAGGAATAGGATGCCTTGGTAGTATTCAAGCTTGGTGAGGAAGATGGAAACGAGTTCGTTCCTGGCGAGGGACTCGTTGGTTCGAGCGCCCAGGAAAACGTCAGCTTCGTCCAGAAGTAGCATGGCGTTCCACATGCGACAGAGCTCGAGGGCACGCTCCAATGACTTTTCCACTTCATTGGGCTGGATGCCGAGATCGCCAGCGGACATGGAGTATAGCGGGACTCGAGAGCGCTCGGCGACTGCCTCCGCTGTGAATGTCTTCCCGACACTGATTTTGGTTAGCATGATACGGTTCTGAAGCCGTGTTGGCGATCAAATGGGATGGAATCCTTACCCAGGAGGACCAAACATGAGAATAATAAGTCCGCGTCCCTTATCAGGGATGAAGTCATCGAATTCGGTTGTGGAGATACTCTTATTCTCCACAAATGCCCATGCAAGGTCCTTCTCACCACCAGGGAGGACAAGCTTCTCGAACGCTTCGTCGTTCCAAGTCATCTCCTTCAAATCATCTACCTTAAGTTCGCACCAATCCTTAGACTTCAGATCAAAACCCTTCAGCCAGGGAGTGGCCATCATAGCTTGCTCGTCTGTGAGGGGATAAAGTTCTTCGGTCCTCTCCGCCGGGCCTTTAGCAGCGGACGCCACCTCTACGGCAGCGACAGTGAAGTTGGACTCATAGGGTGTATCGGACAATTCAGAGTCTTCGACTATATCTTCTCCTGAATCCTCATCAATCTCGGGTTTCAGAGATCGCAAGACGGGTTTGACAATGTTGCAGCTACGGTAATACGCGTACGCATCAACGCAGACCTTTCCAGCTACGGGTCTCTGTTCTGGCTTCTCAGTCTCCAGGAGAATTTTGACGCCATTGCTGATCATGAACTTGTACCCACGGAGGCGCTCAAACTTTCTTCCACGTTCAATCATGGCCGATTTGGTCCTTTCGATGTCCGCTAAAAATGAGATTGGAAAGACAGGAAGATTGGTGACCTTGCGGAACCCATCAAAGTCCCAGATTGTGATAGTGGTTGTTGTATATCCGCTATTCTCGCCGTTCCAATCGACATACTCTATGTCAATGACCCAGCCTGCAGGGTTGCACCTATCAGCCTCTCGCTTCTTATACTTCAAGACACGGCAGATTGCGTCGACTCCAAAGAACGTAGTCTGGACAAGGGCATTTGGCGGGAAGATTTGCCAGACGTTTGCAAAGCTAACCTTGCCAGTCTTCGTAGTCGCTTGGAGCGAGATGACTGAGGACGCGATGATTGGGGCAAGGAAAGCAAGCAAAGCCGAAGCAGCACTCTTCAAAAGGTCATCCATTGTGGTACTTTGGTAATTCTTCAGGACATCCCACCGATGGACCAGAGGCATGAATGGAGGTGCAAAAGTCCAGTTTTCAAGCTCCATATCCAAATCCTGATATTTGTTCAAGACCTCAGTCAAAACCTTGCGCATGGCCATATCGTGAACCGTAATAGAGCTTGTGATCCAGTGCTTATTCACATAGGCATGACGATGAACGATGGGAACCAAGGCACTCCTATTCGTCAAGTCTGCCTCGTCGTCATCGACAACTGCAAATTCACTCCATCGAGACTGGCAAGAATTGTAGACGCAAGTATGTTGATACCAGTTGCTGATGAGCTTGGAAGAGTAGCCCAATTTAACGGCTTGTGCGGCTCCATCTTCGTTCAATGCCAGGGGAGTGACATCGACCCCTTCTAACACAGCTGCTATGTCTCCTAGCTCTTCTTCATTCTCGGAGGAGTCACCCTCATCATCATCACGGTGGACTGCTACAGAACGTGAATGATTGGGAAAAGTAAATGGAAGTTCGCTGGTAGGCATACATTTTCTGGCGGTCTGCTTGATACGGGGCATCCTCGCGCTGAATGTACGAAAACGAAGCGTAGAAATCGCTTTACAATTCAGTAGTTGGAAGACGGTGACTACAAGATGACTTTGAGAATAATGATTTAACAATTCAATGATGGATAGGAAAGGGACGCTCAAATTGGGAGCTTCTTAAGATATAACCAGAAGACAGGTCAAGGGACGTGCACGCATGCCTGAGGTCACCTCGGCCTGCCTAGAATCATCCTGGCACCATCCCAAGGCAGAGACGGGGAATTGAGTCACCCTTGTGCCTCATCCCCACCAAATGCTTGGTCCGCATTAGTTGATTGACCGGCGGTCTAGGCAGACGAACGGTAGGTCGTGACAAGAGTAGCCATAGGCCCAGGAGCCTGGTTCTTAGCCGCTCGTGTCGTCCCGTTGGCGCTTCAGCCTGCTGGATACGGTCTCGCATATAACAGAGCTTGGTTAAATCAGACAATATGGGTAAGAAGTAGTAGTCCCAATAGCAAGAATAATCTTCAGTTGCTACCTTCTTACTCTCGGCTAAGACTTACCCGCTCTCCTCTTTGTTTTTACCACACCCTCTAAAAATACACGTGGATCTACTCCCCTTACAATAGGATCCCGTTCTTGTTCTCCTGCTTTGCTTTCTACTCATATTCAATAGCTCTCTGGTATGGGGTAGCAACGATTATAATAAAGCTTTACCGCTGGGTCAGCCTAAGGAGGCTAGGCAACGACCTTGGAAGGCGGTGGGAGGGTTTTAACCCAAAGTGGAATCCCTCTTAACTGACCAGTCAAGTGTACAGTAACTCTACCTATAAGTAGAACAATATAAGGCCCTAGCCTTACTCCTAAAATGTCGATCCCTTATATGTCCAGTGAATTGAGCTTAAATAGAATTTCACGTGACTGGCATACTCGCTGTCTCAGGGCCGGGAAGCCTTAGCCAGGATGTAGAGCTGGTTGGGTAGGAAGTCGTAGTAATCTTGCCATCCTCTGTAGCATATTCGATGACTCGGTCTATTTCACTGATACCAAGGAAGTCCAACTATAAACTTGAGGACTCGCCAAGACGACCATAGGTTCTCACTACCCAACTTGCGACATTGTTTTGGAAAGGGATAGTCGCTCCAGTTCTATGGATTTCCGTACCAGTGAATGAAAGAATTAACGGGGATCAATTATGTCGTACTACGGGACGCTGGTGAAATCAAGCTGGCTGCCACTAATGAAAGGATCAACTACTTCAACATAGTATGGCACCACATTCCCAGCCAATATATGATCCAACCATATATTCTGACCTGCTTCGTTTGGACCGCATGAATAACGCATTCGGTCAGAGTCCAATTCTATCCGTTGGGCCCTCAAGCACCTCTAGTAGTGCCCCATCAGGCGTTCGAAGCATCCCAACTCTGCACCCCCCATAAACTATTCCTTCGCGAGTCACTGGTGGCATCACCCAATTCCCTGATAAACGCTCAAAATCCGGGAATATCATGGTGGTGATTGCAACACCAGGTGGCAATGCGTCATCATGTCGAGGTCGTGTAGTAGCACTTTCCGGACACTGATCCAGCTCCAGAAAGGTTTGGCCCGCGCCTTTGACTATGCACAGCTCGTGTTTCTCACCTGGATCCATTCCATAGGCGGCAGAGAGAACGGAGCTTTTGATCTTGACTGGGTCACTCACTGGCAGGCCAAAAGTCTCCTCCATCCACGTGATTGATTTTCTGAGATCAGAGCATGCAAGGACCATAATGAACGGACGATCTATCAGGCTTTCCGCAGTTGGCAAACCACTGCTGGGCCCATCAATCAAAACTTCTGTCAAGTAAATAATCTCGCTGTCAGGACCACGTATTTGCATCGGCTTGACGGTTGGAAAGCCATCCAGTGCTGTAGGCGGTCCGATGATCTGAAACGGCGAACGCAGCATGCGTTCGTTGACAACCTCAACATCTTGGACGCATATCTCCGTTGCTGCCCAGCCGTAGGTACACATAGGCTGGTAATCAGGGACGTCAACGCCCTCAACGAACCGGAGGAACACCGGGGCAAGGGACGCAGGCTGGAGAACGCTATATCTCCTGCCGGTTGACCCAGGGGAGAGCCAGAAAGCCGCAAGAGATTGTGTGACAATACCCTGTTCCACAACTGAGTAATCAAACCATCGCATGTAGCGTTGTGTGGCTACTTCTACGTCTGGCACGACGAGCGTGGCAGAACGGAGAAAGGTTGGGCTCATTGCTGTAAATATCGTAAGCCCGATGATTTTCTTGATCTGAGAAAACTGGCAGAATATTAATTTGGTGCCTTTTGTACCACCATGGACCTCTCAAAGCTCTTGAAATTCGGTCGCTATATATTTGTTAAGAGATGAAAACTTGTCGGCTGCCGTTTGCGATACGGGAATGCTATCCGCTGAGAGAGAAGTGGGGGTATGTTACGCGGACATAACCCAACACGTCTCGATTATCATATTTCGCAAAGTTACTCTTGAGAAATTCCGGCGTACTCCTCCTCTTTGTCCTCATCTTTTCCAGGATACATGCCTTTTGAAAATGTGACAGCATGAACATGAGCAACTATAACAAAAAGCCATATTGCTATGATCATGATAGTCATGACACTGCCTAACCAGAGAATACTTTCACTCTTTAGCAAAGTGCCAATCTCGATCGTTGCAGTTCTGAAACCAATGTTTGGAAACACAAGCGACCACCAGGAAAAATGAAAGCTCATTTTTGCAACCACTTCAAGGACACTTATGAGGGAAATCGAAAGAACCACAGAGAGAGTGACCAGAGAAAAACCCTTCAAAAAGGGCCATGATCTTGAGGACACCCGCTGGCACAACTGCCGTCTCAACTATAGATGCAGTGAAGGCCGAAGAGGAGTTTGCCATAGAGCTGTAAAGCTAGGTGTTCCCACCGTGATAAATATTCCAGAACGAGAGTTCGGTTCTGGAAGTCCACTTTGCATAAGTCGTAGAAGGGCTATGAAGTGAAATCATCGAAGGTTCCAGTTTACCCGATATACACCGCCCTGTTATACTCCCATACAGAGACGTTACGCCGAAGCCAGAGCTATTGAAGTACGTAGCTCCCGCCCGCGACTCGAATTGAGTCCGGTCTCCGACCGAACCCGATTCAAGCTAGATAAAGCTTAATTGCTAGCGATACACAGAGGCTTAAGGACTACGATATGAATGCTTTCAATTGCAGGTCTCCAGCGTAGCTTTCAATGAGTTTGTAACCGCGCAACTATTCTCGCATCCGTTCCAGCCGTGCTGCTTTCGAAACCGAACGTAGTACTGAGATAGAAGAATGTCATCTTGGTTCCAGCGCATTCAGGGTTATTAGTCTGCAACTAACGATTGTGGATACAATAGTCTACCACTTGAAGGGGCACGATGATGTTAACATTGTGAGAAATATTGTCGTGTGAGGAATAGATAAGTCTTCAAAAAGCTGTCGAAATACTTGTTGTGTTTTCTGTCAAGCACACATACACAAACATGGGTTCTCGACAAAAGCAGAACTAGAGTATCCTCAACTGGTACAAGCGCCTTTCTTGATACCTAAGGCAGAAAGTTCGCACGGGCCAGCCCCACCCAGATTCCTATGTCACTATGAGCCATTTATTACTTCAGGTTAAGACACTAAAATAGGTGGTGAAAGAGGCTTTAAGGTCTGAGAATGGACGGGAAGTAAGAGAGGACTATCGATGTTGCTCTGGAAAAACGATTGAGACTACCTATGGCCAATCTCCACGAAGAAGATAGATTTTAGGTGAATTGCACCTAATATAGTAGCTCAACCCCAGAGAAGTCCTACTGCATTTAGGTATAAGCAGTGCAATATACCGTTAAAGAGATCGCCTTTGTTTAACTGAATATCACTTGATTACATGAAGATATACTATTTACACCTATTTCAACTAGCAGATACGCTTATATGATTGGCTATCTATCCCTACTAGCGTGAACCCACAAAAGGGCGAAGCGAAGCACCCGTTGAGGGGATAACGCTATCCCTCATACAGCAACAACTACAACGCCCTTCTGCAAGAGCTCGCGTATTATAGCACATAAGCTATTTATATACAGAACGCAACATCAGTCCCACCGATAGACTATCTACCAAATTGGCAGGTAGTCTGGTCAGTTTGTAGATCGGCCAGTCAGCTTAGCCCACCAATCGGGTGTTTTGGGTCTGGTGGTGATGAGCTGAAAAGATACAATATCACGTAATCACGATTTTCAAAGTCTCCGCCATTCCCAAGTAATCATCATCCTACCTACTACGCCTAAATTGCTGCGTATTACTTCCAGCTCCTAAACTGAATTCTGCGTATCACATTCCCCAGTTCTTAATTTCTATCAGATAGTCATGTCCGACCCTGAAGCATTTGTTCTTGGCCGAGCAGAAAGATCCGACTGCCGCGCAATGGCGATGGCTACGCACAGCGCTTTCTTGAAAGATGCTTTATGGAACGAGATTTTTCGCGATGTCGCAGTAGAGGACTTTGTAGCCTTCTGGGCGGAGATTTTGGATTCGCGATTTGAAACTCCCGATATAATGCCGCTGTATAAGATTACTGAGGTTGCTACCGCGTAAGTTATAGAGAAAGTAATAAAAAGGTAGTCGGTTTTGAGGCTAATTTTGAACAGAAAAATAGTAGCATGGACAGGCCTTCGAGTGCCAAGTACACATATGATTCAGACCAAACCGACACTCCCGAATACTGATTTGCCAAAAGGTAGCAATATGGATCTTTGGCAAAGAATGATGCAAGGACCCGCGGTAGCAACGCTTAGGTTTGGGTACGATCCAACCAAAGACTTTCATCGTAGAGGCTCTCATACACACGGTGACTACCAGCGTCAAGGACACATGAGGCGGCTGACTCAACACTGCAACGCGATAGTTGATGCTGCGGGAGCCAAAACATACATTACATGTAGAGAGGCTGCCGTACCGCTAATGCTGAGCGAGGGTTATAAGTTGCTAAGCATAACGAATCTTGATGCGGAAGAGTGGGATAGGCTCTTAGGACGTGATGCGAATCTCTACATCCTAATGAGGGAGCCTAAAACTATGTCTATACATAACAGCAAAGACTTAGAAGCTTGAGTATACACTAGATTCCATGTACAGATCTTACTTCTTTGTACAGTGTAGTATTCGCAACCAAAGACACAGGCAAGAAATAGATGGTTATTGGTATCAATAATTAGAAAGAGCTAAAAGGTTGATCTCTTTTACTTAGCAGTTCATGGTATCGACTTGTTCGAGTAAGCATGTGAGGTAATAAATAACAATCGTAAAGGTGAGAAACACGGCGCCCCTTTCTTTACATCTCGCAAATAGAGGAATATATTCCATCTATGTGAACCATGTAAGTAGAATTGTGCAAGAGAGTGTATTTCCAGCAAGGAAGTTGTCCAATGCATCAGCTCTAGCGTTATCAACATGACTGTGCTGCTTTTCCATTGGGCTGGTATTCGAAATTCGGCATGTAGTAAGACAGAGGACATCTTTTTAAACCTCCATTAAAGTATCAATAGCGTACCCTGCGCTCATGCCACACTGGTTCTCCATTCGGGCCTCCATAGCGCTGAACACATTGGATCAAAGCTTCGCGTTTGCAGTTTTGTTGAGGTTCATCACAGACTACACTAATCACAGCCCTCATTTTTTCAGGGATGACCACATCTGTGTTTCCATATTCTTCCACCTCCATTAGGAAATCTCCTATTGATGCAATCAATTTTGGTTGCCAACAAGCTTCAACGTGCCACCCTCTTAAAAGTTCTATTGCGTTGGCACGTAGCGAGTGGTCTCTGCAACGTGCAACTAAAAGATAAAGAGGAGAGGTGATGCCGAGATCTAGGAAATAACCCGCTTCTGACGGCATCGTCTGGCTCGATTTCTTTCGATAAGCGTCTACAACGATAGTTGCGAGTGAAAAAATCTCTTGGAATTCAGGGAGGAATGAATCATATGAGGTCTCCTTGGTGAAGAGAACTCCTGCGATAACGATTGCGGTTGAAATTGCATCAATGCGAATTAGTGCTCCAATAACATGGTTTCTGAAACCACAAGTTTCGGAACGTTGGGTCTTTTGATATAGCGGTTGAAAAGCTGCTAACCATTGAGAGATGTCATCGAGATATTCCTTTTGCTCTGCGCGCATTTTGTTGGAGACTTTATACGAGGTGGCATATATGTTGGATCCCGCTGTGACAATAACGTTATTCGGAGGCACCAGTTCAAAAGCTCGAACAAGGCAACTGGCTTGAGACGAGGACCAGGTTGTTGCTAAGAAATGGTAGGACCTGCGCATGATAACAAGAAGGTAGCCTCGTGCCTCTATCAAGTCATTAAATCTTAGCGGCATCTGTTTAACTATACGGAGTCCTTCACGAATTGTGGCTCTATGCAACTCAATCGGTCTAGAGTCGTACATCGCAGAAATCTGCAAATCCATCCGGTGAAAAACATCAATAAGCTCATCGTCGACCGTAGTAGGATTAGGAGAGTGCAAGGTACGATTGCCGGATGCTTTCTGATCAGATCTGATGAGCCACTCTTGTAACATACGATGACCGGAAACAACATGAGATAGAGCCAAGTGGCGGTTGTTAAGAAGAATCTCGAAACAGTATATGAGCAAGCATGCAACTAGTATCTGTCTCAATTCCAAACGAGCCAGTAATGAATTTATAGTTTGAACAGCTTTACCGTACTTCAAGTGGGCAAATTCTCTGTGCAGCTTAGCCATTTTTGATAAGGCTTGATCATTCGTGTCGGCTTTCAATAACGCCTCGTCGATTTCCAGAGCTTTACTAAGGGCACCAATAGCAACTATAGAGTCGTGAATGAAAGGCTCATGTTGGCTAAGCTGCAAGACCAGGTGGTTCCAGATAGACCAGTCCATCATTCCCTCGAATCCAGACGTTGTCTTGAACTGAAAGTGTCCGAAGTATCTACTTTCAGCATCTACCCGAGTCCTGGTCAGTTGGGAAGGTCGAGGTCCTAGCAATGTTTCATTCTGTACCCTTTTGGGCAAAATGTTACGAGGGGCCTCGCATTGCTTCTTCAAAGGTGGTTCATTGCCGTAACCTTCACACGTGATTCTTGATCTGGAACAACGAAGGCATCCAGGCCGGCCCTCATCACATTTCAATCTCCTGCGCCTATTGTCACCGAGTTATAAAGGAACACTTTTATGACTAAAAGAGTGCCAGAGAGGCGCATACTTGCAAGTTGCACAACCGGTTTTGGTCCTCGGTCTGCTGGTTCGCCGCCATTTCAACTGCACGCTATTCATGTCGGTCGGATGATGACCTGCTGGTCCGGAACTTTGTAGTCTACCATGGACAACGTCGTAGGCTGAAGAAAATCTAAAACTCATTTGAACCAGGGAGGGTATAAACTCAGTTCAACCCGCTGTAAGCACTAGCACGAACACATGCTTGGCCGATTCTAGTAAGCATCGTAGATTCTAGCCAGTCACATCAAAACAGGCACGTGATCGGTCGCCATATTGAGGCAGAGCTGTCTAAGGGTATACTCCAACACCAGGCAGGGTAACTTAAAGAGCTTTCAAATTAAGCATATGATTTTGTCTCTGTCAAAAATGTATAAATGTAAGAGGTCAGCTTCATTCAAACTTGATAGATTCTTTCACTGTCCTCAACACACTTCAGATACTAGTCCTATCACTTTTGTCCCCATCGTTCCACTGCCAGGCCGCCTCATTACCTTAATTGAGAATTTCAACTACATCTATCATGTCTAAACCAACTATTGTTCTTGTTCCCGGAGCCTGGCATGAGCCGACGATCTACTCTGGCGTTGTTGCCTCTCTCTCCAAGCATGGCTACCCGACTATTAATTTGCCCCTACCCTCTGTAGGTGCTATACCAGCCCACACAGACTTCAGTGGAGACGTCACTGCGATCCGAGACTGTCTCACTGAGCTTATTTCCAAGGACAAAGAGGTTGTGCTGGTCGTGCATTCCTACACGGGTCTTCCTGGAGGCGAGGCTCCCAAAGGCCTGGGGAGGAAGGAGCGTGAATCGAAGGGTCTGAACGGAGGGGTCATCAGATACGTGGTAATCAATGGGTTTGCGACGCCAGAGGGCTTTCAGCCAGCATCTGAGGGTGATTACTCACAGATGCCTAAGTGGATGAAACCAGATATTGAGGTAAGAAATAAACAAAATATTCCATCACCCTTTCTTCGTTATCAATCATGACTGCCTGACTATATTTTCATTCGCCAAATTTTCAAGATGGAAAGTTAATATTCTGTGTTAGAACTATGTTGTCAACGTGTCCCCTGAAGACGCTAAAAAGATCTTCTACAATGATATCTCTTCAGCTAGAAGGGATGAATTGGCTGCCCAGCTTGCCCCGCAAAGTCTTGGTGTCTACTTCAGCAAAGCCACCTACGCGGCTTGGAAGGATATTCCGTCCACCTTCATTGTTGGTGATAACGACCAAAGCTCTTTCACACCCGCAGTGATCGAAATGATGATTAAAGGAGCCCAAATGATGGAACCGAGTGCATTCGATGTGGTGGAACATTGTAAGGAGGGTGGACATTGCGTTATGATTAGCTATCCTGAATGGACAGCAGATGTACTGAGAAGAGCGTCCGGAAAGAGGTTCTGAAAAAGTTGTACTCTGACATATACTAAACTCGAAGAAGCTTAGTCAGAGGACGAGGTTATTTTCTGAAATCTGATTAAGCTAGCACCGCGATTAATTTTTCCTAGATTAAGTAGTATTAAAGCTATAGCAAGTAAACTACTATGGTAATTCTCTCCCTGAATGTAGCTGCGATGGCCGGAATGGTATGTGTTCCTGGCGAACAGGAGGTCACGCAGTGGCGGGAACAGGGACTGATGAGATTTTTGTACTACTTTGGAGTGGTTTGATGAGTAATAGATTCCCGGGTCATACAGTGACAAATTGCAATGCTAGACATAGACTATATAGGCGTGTGGTACGTAGATAATGGTAGTTCAAATGCTAAACTATCCCGAAGAGCGAACCTCTTGTGTGCTATACTCACATATAAAATTAGTGTTGATTATGATTTAGTTGGTTTGGTCCAAAAGGCTAAAGGGGGCTGTTGAAAGTGGAAGACCTCATACTGCAATTAGGAAGAGAATACAGGAAAGAACTAGTCTTCGTGGGAATAATCCTCAAGGCATTTCTTCTACCTCGAACTTAACAGAAGTTTTGTCAAAGATTATCCTATATTTATCACTATTGCTAAGACCCTAAAACCGTCTCAAAGTTTCTTCCTATCCACTACGACACTATTAATAACCCTGAAGGCATGCGCATTATTACTCTTATTACCCATCTATCCTAGAAATATCGATAGGTTACCGATAATAGGACCCTGGTTGATTAGTGGTGATGCCCCACGTGTATAGGGATGTTCAGCTCACCATATATAATAAGTTTCTGTGAGTAATTTTCCAGCTCAAATCTTTCTGTCTTATCCACCAGTCTTGATACTGTCCATATGCTGTCACTATCTCTCCTAAATATGCCCCTTTCCCGAAATGAGTCGCAGTGAAGTACGATACTGAAAATGCCGAAGTAGGTGACAGCACATCAATAATTTGTGTACCAAGTAAATGTTGTGTTGTTACGGGCATGAGACTAGCCTCCAGCGCCGATTGGATGGTGGCCAACGGCGTTAGAACATTTAATGGCGCGGAATAGTTTGCAACAGCGTTAGAGGTAAAAATGAGGTTGAGAGCAGCAAAGTTCTTCCCGTCAATAGCCAGGGGATAGCGTGATAAAGTGCGGCGAATGGCCTCCACGTCAGAGGGACTGACTACAAAGGGCGAACAAGCAGTCACGACTGGTAGATCGAAGAAAGGGATGGGAACATCGCCGGCAAGAGACACAGTGGTACAGTTGGTAGCCTCATGAGTTGGTAACTGAGTGATAGCTGCGCTACAGCTAACGAGCGCGGCGCAAATAGCTGAGAGGAAAAACATGATAGGAGTCAAAGAGGCCGGATTGCTACAGTTAGGTAATGGGGATAACAAGGACAAGAAAGGAATGCATCCTCCAAAGCGGCTGGGAAAGTAGAGATAACGATGCTTACGTAAATATCGTTACCTTCCACGTTCGGTTACCTTGAGCCTCTCTCTTCGCTCTTGAGCTCCTGTTAGCATGTAAGCATGGCCATAGATGAGACTTCGGAAACTAGTGTAGGATCTGTAAATTGAGGGCGATCGCGAGCCTTGTTTATATGACCAGGCAAGGAGGTCTGTGCGTCCTAGAATGGGGGAGGGCAGTATCCCACTTCTGATCATTTCGACACGATATAATTTTGCCTACGTTTCCTTCTTATCCTCACAAACACGACGCGAGTGCTTACGTTGACGCTATATCTGATATAAGATTCTGAAAATCAAATCGGTGAATCGACAGCCCACAAAGAGAGGCGATGGGTGACGTAGCGACCAACGTTGAGGATGGCAGCCTCGCCCTCGAGCTGGATCGCTCACACGTCTTTCATTCTTGGAGTGCGCAAGCATCCCTGAATCCCATAGTTATAGCTGGGGCTTCTGGATGCGAAGTCTGGGACTTTAGCGGCAAGCGTTATCTCGACTTCTCCTCTCAGCTTGTCAACACCAACATTGGTCACTCGCATCCGAAGGTAGTTGCCGCCATCCAGAAGCAGGCCGCGCTTTTGGCCACCGTTGCACCCAGCCATGCAAATCTTGCCCGTGGAAATGCAGCTAGGAAGATCCTCGAACATGCGGGCCCGGGATTCGAGAAAGTCTTCTTCACGAATGGCGGGGCCGACGCCAACGAGAATGCCATCAGGATGGCGAGATTGACCACGGGCCGCGATACTGTGCTCACTACCTACCGAAGCTACCACGGCAGCACTGGAGCAGCTATTGCGGCAACAGGGGACCCAAGACGAGTTCCAAACCAGTTTTCAAGAGGACATGTACATTTCTTTGGTCCCTTTCCGTACAGATCGGAGTTCTGGGCGAGCTCGCCGGAGGAAGAGTGCCAACGAGCTTTACATCATCTGCGACGTGTAATTGAGTGCGAAGGACCAACCTCCATAGCAGCTATCCTCCTTGAGACGATACCAGGCACCGCCGGTGTGATTGTGCCACCGCCCGGGTGGCTTGCTGGAGTCAGGAATTTGTGCGATGAGTTTGGAATTGTTATGATCTGTGATGAGGTTATGTGTGGATTTGGTCGTACGGGAGACTGGTTTGCGTGGCAAAACAAGGTCCTGAATCCAGAGGCGATTGTCCCGGACCTGGTGACGTTTGCTAAGGGCGTCAATGGTGGCTATGTCCCAGCTGGTGGAGTGATTATATCGCCAAAAATTGCCCATGCATTTGACGAGAGGGCGTTTCCGGGCGGACTAACTTACTCGGGGCATCCACTGGCCATGGCGGCTATTGTTGCAAACATTGGAGCGTACGAGGAAGAGAAGATTATCGAAAACGCTGCGAGGATTGGGAACGGGGTACTAGGACCAGGACTGCGCAAGCTGGCGGAGCGGCACACCATCATAGGTGAGGTACGAGGCTTAGGCTTGTTTTGGGCTCTGGATCTGGTAGCAGATGCAAAGACAAGGCAGCCATTGGCGACAGCGACTGTTGCACGCATCAAAGCCAGCCTGATGGCGAATGGGCTACTTCCGTTCACCACCGATAACCGCATCCATGTCGTTCCACCCTGCACCATTACTGAGCAAGAAGTTGAAACCGCTTTGGCCATCTATGACAAGGTGTTGGCAGCTATTACTGTATAGATAAATGGTGGTACGAAGTACTGGTTAGGAACACTTTTTGAATAGAAAGCTTAAATTTCATGTACTCATCTTAGTGTTAAAGTACTTAGATCCTTAGAGAATGCATCATGTGGATTAAATTAGAAAAGATGGTTCATACTCCATCGCCTGCGACTATCCATTAGGATTGCGACAATCCCCTATTAAAAATTCGAAACCTAATTCGATACAGTTATAGCATCCTAGAAGGACCGCGACGAGGATACTTGTGCTCGATTCTTCAACGTGCTAGTGAATGTTACAACCACCTTATGGTCTCGTTTACAACTTAATGAATTTTCAGATCTTCGCTTTATAGAAACAGAAAGGGAAAATCAACTTCTATTAGATTTCTCGGCACAAAAAGCTAGATTTTACGAACGAATGGTAGCTTATAGCCTATAGCTTAGCCGGGAATTACACTTGAAATCTACTGTTGTGAAATCTAAACTATATCTTCTATATTTTAAAGAATCTTAGTCTCACTCTTCATAAATAGATATTGGCTTGCTTTATTCTTATGATATCTAAGCGGTAGAAAGCCTAGCCCCGCTTTTTATAGGGATTAAGTGGAAGATTTGAGGAGGCTTGGATAGTCAGGGACGCCTGGGCTGTCCATCGTTTGGATCAGAGCTGCAACAGCCGGGTGTAATCCTGCCGCTACAGCCATATTCGTCCACTCCGCCATGGACAGTATCTTGAAAGGAGTGGCACGTCCTGACTTGCCCTGCTGGGTTCCTATGTCCTGCAGTTGATCCAGTGGAATCACAATATCACCCACTTCGTGTACATAAGAAGCACCATGTGCTGTCCGTGGCTTATTATTGAGAACGTGCCCGATAATGTCTGCACATACGTTCTGCACGTAAACAAGATCCATCGCTCCACGAATATGCTCCACTTTCGGAACAGCTTTCAATTCTCGGCAGTAGTACATGAGAGCGTTCACCCAGTCCAGTTGGGCTTTCGCTGTTGTTGCGTCGTCTCCCTCTCGGATGATGGTGGAAGGGCGATGGATCCAGACGGGAAGATCGTACATCTCGTTTGAGCGCTCAAGCATACGTTCACTGACCCACTTGCCAGAAATGTAGCCATGCGAACCATCAGGAGGAGGGTATACCGATGTAGCAGAGGCCTCAGGAAAAGTAGGCTTATTCAAGAATAATGCCACGCCAACCGAGGACACATAGTGCACCGGAATCTTGCGCGGTACACAGTAGCGGACGAGAAACTTTGTGGACAGCACGTTGGACTCCCGTACTGCCTGGTAAAATTTGAGATGTGAAGTATCCGCCCCGTTGTGGATTACGACCTCAATTTCCTCGAAGATAGTAGCAACATCCTGCTCCGACAGTCCCAATTGAGGTTGGCGCAAATCTCCTTCGTAATAGACCACACGATTGTTTTGTGGAAGTTCTTTTGCCTTGAGTCGTTCCGACAGCTGACGCACAGCAACGCAAATGATCTTTTTGACTGATGTTTTTTCTAGCAGATAATTGAGTAGGTGATGTCCTAGTAAGCCACTAACTCCGGTCAGCAAGACGGAATTTGGCCGAGTCTCGGGAAGCATTGGAATTGTCGGCGAGATCTTGACGATGTCTTCTGGTGGGCAAGATTCTGCATCCCAGTCAATAATCTCGCCCATGATTTCCTGCTTGTGGCGTGCCAGATCAGTCAACGAACCAGACCGCTCAGGGGTTGTCGGAGCGGTAGACAGTGCAGCTGATGTGTCTGCACTGGTGCCGACTTTTGTTGGGCTCTCGCTGCCAGTTGAAGACGAAGTATCCTTGTCAGTCTTGCCATCCCCATCGACACTGATATGCGGAACCAATTCTGCCGGCACATTTTCAAGTGCATGCTGGGCCAAGTTCCCCATAGTATCATTCCCCATGATCTTCAGAACAGGTATACTGACCTGGTAGTTCTTCAAGAACCAGGTACGGATGTCGACGGAGACAAGAGAATCCAGTCCGATATCATTGCTGCGCATTTCCATCAGATCATCATCTGCCATTGTCATCTGCAATATATTTCGAAGTTGTGCTGCGAAAGTTCCTGTTTCATATTAGCTGTCGTGGTACCTTAACTGAAAAAGAAGAGGCGAAACGCACGCTTGACGATCTTGCCAACATCCTCTTGATTTTGACAGCTTTGGAGTAGCTCTCTGATGGAACCAGCACTGGGTCGTTCTTTGTTATCCTCATCACTTCCCAGCGGATGAACGAGGAAACGTGCGAACTTTGGATCAGAGAACCATCTGGGCACGTGGGTTGAGTTGACTGCTATTTCCAAAAGTCCTGTTGATATTTCTGGTCCATCAAGAGAGTCTACGTGACCAGCTTCGATTGCTTCCGCAAACAGTTGGTGGAAGTCTTCTTCCGATAGATGCATCAAGGCCATGTTTTTCACAGTGGCATCTACAGCCTTATTCGATTCTCTGGTAATGTAACCTGCACCAATAATGGCTCCAATGTTGACAGCTGATGCAGTTAGGCCACGCTTTCTGCGGTTGGCGGCAAGTGCACACATAAATGTGTTAGCTGCAGCATAATTTGCCTGGCCCAAGTTTCCGATAACACAGTTGATAGATGAAAGAAGAATGAAGAAGTCAAGGTCGAGGTCTCGGAAGATTCGATCTAGGTGGATGCTCCCATACACTTTGGGTCTAACGACGGTGTTCAATTGCTTGAAAGTCATATTGCGGATTCCGATATCATTCAACACCATAGCGCCATTGATGGCACCTATGATCGGTGGGAGAGTCGCACAAATAGAATTGTAGACATGTTTGAGACCAGCCTCATCGGTGACGTCGCTGACATCTGTTAATAAAGCAGCGGAGAATGAGGTATCATTGAGCTTACCATGGGAAGATTTTCACTGTAGTGCCGTTGCGTTGATGATCTTCAACCCAAGCAGGCTCGATGCTTGGATTCCTGCTTGTTAGAACGATATACCTCGCCCCTTGGCGAATCATCCAGTCAACTAGCGAAATACCAAGGTTGCCGGATAAGCCAACCATCCAGTAGGTCTTATTGCCCTTGAAAATAGGTCTAGTGTCAAGCCTGGCAACTTGGACTGGCAGTGAAGTTGGAACTTCCCAGTCAATTATTGCCATCGGATTCTGCGGATACTCTCCAGTAGCGACATCTTCAAGACTGATCGATTCTATTCCTTGTACAGAGTCTCCCTGAGTAAGTTTGACATGTCCAATCGCCTTTTGAAGAGTCTGGCCCAAGATAGCAGCAGAAGAAGATACGATATCATAACCATCGGAAGAATAAAGAGTCTTGGTGGTTTCCTTACGGCAGTGATCTGAAAGACTGGATATGATCGTGAGTTCATTCTTCGATATCTGAGTGTTGTCATTGGAGAATCCGACAAAGGACGAAATATTCTTTGGAAGCAGCTTCTTAAGCTCATACTGGCTTAGATACAAGGGAAGCTGGATCCCTGAGATTGGAGTGCCTGTGTCGACAGAGTCTGTCGTGTAAACGACTTCTACTTGCTTTAAAGAGGCTTGCGCAGTGATTGCTTGGGCTATCAACCTTGACGGGTTGTGCACAACTAATGTTTGACCTGCAAACAGGTGGTCAAGGATGGCTATCGAGACCAAGTGAGCAGCCAATAATGCGACATACTCTGCGTCTGAGCAACTTGAAGATTTGACAGGGGCAGTTGAACTTTTCGGAACTTTGAGAACCGATGCGAGGGAAGGGACAAGAGCCAGGTATTTAGATTCAGTACTCAAATCTACTCCCAGAATGAGGAATTGATGACCAAGAGGAGTTTTGAGAGCGGATGAAGTTGCATAGGTGGTACGGAGGTTGATCACAGGTTCCGTGTTATCTCGTGTGTCATACCTCGACAATTCCTCGATAATGGAACGGCTGCCGTCTTTTCGTATTGCGACAGCACATTCCTTGACATCTACTTCTCGCGTGATTGAGCGCCGAGCAGAGTTATACCGATCGTTGGCAGCGGTCATAGCTCCAAGTCGCGGCACCAATAGTCGCCCCTTGTCATCTATGACAATCTCTGGTTCAACCATCCACAAGAGGTTATCCTGGTTATTTTCAGTAGAGCGGAAACTGGTTGTGTGAAGGCGGAGAAGTGTCTCAGCGATGATGCGGGGCTCAATTCGTCCAGGGTCTTCGATATCCAAGAACTGGAGGCGGAGTTCAGTTGTCTCATGCACCGCGGTTCGTCCAAAGCCGACGGTCATGTTGGAGAATGGCTCATCTTCCCTTCTCCCGCTTGTGATCCAAAGAATCGTTTTCGCTTCTCCAATCATTGTCTTGAAGCTATGAAATAGCGACTCTGTAATGTCTTGGAAGACTGGCTTGTCGAGCTCCGTCAGACAGATTACAGTCGACTCAGCGTTGACAAGAGTGTAGTCAACGTCCTCAAGAGTCTCATAGACAAGAATTCTTGCGGCAAATCTCTCGAGAGTGGTCTTCAATTCCCAGATTAGACGAGCAACACGCTGCGATTTGCCGCCGACAAGGACCAACTTCTCAATAGGGTCGCGCGTTGACAGCTGTTCAGAAAGGGGTTCTCTAAGAAACTTGATTTTCTCATCGACGGCCTGAGATACAAACAGTGAGACTGCAAGGACATCCTCAAAGTCGCTTGGAGGTTTTGTGTCGATTCCGGAGAAGCCCGTGGCTTTTAGGATCTCATCCCACTTAGGAAGAGAGACAAAAGGGGTAAGTACTCGTCCCTCATCTACCCCAAGCCACCAGCCTGGTAAAGGTCCAAAAATAAAGCCACCGGCGGAGTTGCCAAAAGTTCCCTCGCCGACGACAAGGAACCCTCCTGGTCTCAGGAGCTTGCGCAAGTTGCGCATAGTATTTTCAAGCTTAGCCGTCGCATGGATGATGAAGGATGCGATGATTAAATCATATGACTCCTCTGCATAACCTTGCGGCATTGGGTCACGTTCAGCGTCGAGTGTTTTGAAGATCATCTGGTCCTTGTGCTTAGAGAAGACTGCTGCACCATTCTCGAAGAAACCGGATGACACATCGGTGAAAGTGTAGGTCAAGAAGCTTTTCCCAATGGCCCCGAGAACACTCTTCGTTGCGCCTCCAGTTCCAGCACCTTATTCACGAGTCAGCCAGAGAAGAAATTATACAACGACCACAATGGATTGTTTTAAAATCGCTTACCGATCTCCAAGATATTCAGATGGGGGTAACGGTCAGTGATCTGTTTAACAGTTTGACCGAGCCATTTGGATGACTGGCGGAGTCCGAAGCCGTTGGCATAATAATCATCCAAGATATTGCTCCCGCGGAAGTTTTCGAGCATGGTGGTCTCTCGCTTGAACACTTTCGGCATTGTTTGGCCTACAAGATGCATGATCCTGACATCGAGAGTCTCAGCAAATCTGTGGATGCGAGACGCGATTGTCAGTTAGTTACGTGGCATAAAACAGAACGGCATGGATGGTGCTGTGCCGTTCAGGCTACGAACACAATTACACTTACTTCTCGCTTACTTTCATAATATCTTCCAAAGTATCGTTCAACCATTCCTTCTTAGCGTTGGGGTGTTTGCCAGTCTCCACAAGGGCGGTCATGTGTCGAGCGTAATCTAAGTAACAACTGTGTGGGCGTTCGATCCTGTACGGATCATCCATGGGTACAATTTGATCAAAGTGTCTCAAATAGTATGTCGATATGCGTTCCAATACTTCGAAGTGGTCGTGCTCATGTTGTGTTATATGAATGTCCTTTGCTGCTTCCTCCCCATCTGGACTACTGTTGACCCAGTCCATTTTAGAGAACACATTTCGGTCATCGGCAGTAGCCGATCCTCCAAGAGGAACAAGCCTAATTCCTTGTACCTGAATCGCGGCATTGAGACAGTCATTGGTGTAAATGTTAATATCTCCTGTAAATCCCAGCCCTTCTTCACCTGTGGGGGCAAGAGTCGAGTCAACGGGATAGAGCTCAACATTGCTTCTCTTGGAGTTGCACAGAGCCGGATTGACTCTGATCTTCTTAATACTTGTCGGAAGATGTAAAGACCGGAGTTGGTCATCCCCAGGGTAGGTGTAGGCAAGGATAAGGGATTGATAGGCAGCATCCAACTCTGCAGGATGAGAAAGTAAGGACTCCTCGCCAGCCTTGGGTGGCTGCATCTGTACGAAGCCTGAAGATTTGCCATATTTCCGACGGAGCGATGTCAAAGAACGGAACCGACCACTAAATATATATCCCAGCTCTGCCAGGAAGGAGTACCAGCGGTCTACCTCGACCTCCACAAGGTGTGTGGGAGGCGATCCACGTTCGGGAAGGACAGTAAGAGACGCTTCTTCGAAAAACACTTCAACTTCTCCACTCGCTGCCAAGGTCATTTCATCCGCTTCTGCTCCTAAAGCGGCAGAGTATGTCCACTTGGCTCGACTACTTTCTGTTGAGAGGTCTCTTGTAACTCCGGATAATTCGATCAAAACCTCGATACCTGCATCCTCTTCATCAAATGCAATTGCTTGATGTATGAAGAAGTCCCTGATCTCAATGAGTCGAATTTCCCTTCCTTCGGCCAGAGATTTTGATGCCTCTAGGGCTGCAGAGGTATAACCCGCCGCAGGGTAGACAATTTGGTTCTGGACCTGATGTCCGTCAAGCCAGTCAATTTCACTCGCGCGTAGCAGATGTCTCCAGCTCAAATGATGTGGAGCGCTATCTGGTGATACGTCGCCTAGTAGCGGGTGAACCGGGGACGGTCGATGACGTGCTTTTCGAGCCATTCGAGACTCATGCCAGTATTTGACCCCATGGTTCCATTGATAAGTAGGCAAGTTTTTTACGACCTTGAAACAGTCAATGCCAGTCATCGTCTTCTCGTAGGTATCTAAATTGACAAAGGCACTGTCCAGATGGGACCACAGGAATCCAAGACCAGTTGAAAATGCTTCGACAGCGTTAGTTCCACGAGCAAGCACTCCTTGATATGGAACCTCCTGGTTGAGCACCTCCTGAATGGTTTGGATCGCGGGCCCCTTTAGAGCTGGGTGAGGGCCAATTTCGAGTACAAGATCAGGCTTAATCGCGGACACGGCCCTGCTGAGTGCTTGCGAGAACAATACAGGTTTTGACATGTTTTCTGCCCAGTACACGTCGCTCAGTCCGAACTCGGAATCAATTGGCCGTTCGTAGACACTTGAAATCCAAGTGCAGTGTCCAGAAGGCTTCCGTGCTTTAACACCACAACGTCGGATCGATTCCACATATGGATCAAAGCATGGTATCATGTGCTTGGAATGGTATGCCATGTCGACTTTGAGACGTCGATTGAATTTCTTTTCGTCGTCGAGCACGACTTGCAATTCTTCGATAGCATCCTCATCACCAGAAATTGTTACACTCGACGGGGAATTACAAGCTGCAACATTGATACGACCAAGGAATTCATCCATTTTACATAACATCGTAGCGTCTTCGATCGAGGTTCCAACGGCCAGCATTGCACCTCTTATATTCTTATGGGTGGGACTGCATGCCAATCCGCAGTGCAAGCCACGGTAATAGGCAATACAAATAGCGTCGCGGGCCGTAAGATAGCCAGCTGCATAGGCGGCCCCAATTTCGCCGGAAGAGTGACCAACCACGACGGCCAGATTCACATGAGCCAGTCGAAGGAGATCAACCAAAACAATTTGCACAGCAGTACATAATGGCTGGGAGATAGCAGCCACATGAACTCTGGACATCGTGGCGTCGGCGAGTATCTCAGCTTCTAGAGACCAGACAGGGCGATCTTTCTCGGGAAGGCGAGCTAGACTTGCTTCCAATTCTTGGACAACCTTTCGAGCAAAAGAAGATTTCTCAAGCAATTGAGCTCCCATACGAGCATATTGTGCTCCTTGGCCTGTAAAAACGCCAAGAAGTTTGAGATTCCCGTCTCGCTTCGAAGAAGAAAGTGTCCTAATGACGATGCTCCTCTCTGTCTCTTGGAGCTTGGCCAAGATCCCCGTTCGGAGGGCTTCAATTGAGCCGGCGGTGAATGAGGTCCGGTAGGGGAGCAGGGACCTTCGGCTTCTCAGCGTCCAAGCCAAATCTCGAGGATTGATTGAAGGGTTATTCTCCAGATGTGTAGCATATGCGGAGAGACTGGCCAGCAGAGACTGCTCTGAGCTAGCAGAAAATACAAAAGGAGCAAATACTGCAACATCTGCGGGCTCACCAAGAGAGCTTGTGGCTGTGTTGTCATAACTTTCGAGGATGGCATGCCCGTTTGTGCCTCCAAAGCCGAAGCTATTCACGCTTGCTCGCCTTGGCTGACCATTGGGGACCTCTGGCCAAGACTTAGCAGTCTGAACAAGCTCAAGATTCTTGTAAAAGCGTGCTACACTGGGGCTCAAGTTTTCAAATAAGAGATTTGGGGGAAGGGTGGCGTACTGTAAAGCCAGCGAGGCTTTAAGAATTGCGGCAACTCCTGCTGTGCCTTCGGTATGACCGAGAACTGTTTTGATAGACCCCACGTACAAAGGCGTAACTTGATCTCTGTCTTTCTGACCTCCGAAGAAAGCGTTTTGTATTGCTTCAGCCTCAATGGGATCCCCTGCTGGGGTTCCCGTGCCATGAGCTTCAAAGTACTGGCAACGATCTTCCGGGAGCAATGGGTTAAGACCTGCCCGAGCGTAGGTACTGACAACCAAATTTTGTTGAGCAGAAGCACTAGGCATAGTGATGCCAGTAGTGGCGCCATCCTGATTGACCCCGCTTTCTCTGATAATGCAATCAATATGGTCTCCGTCTTTGAGAGCTGCAGACAAAGTCTTGAGGACGACAACAGCCACGCCATCTCCGCGGGCATAGCCGTTAGCGCCAGCATCCCACATCCTGCCGAGACCATCTGGAGAAAGCATTTTGAGCTTGCTCTCAACGACAAAGTTCTCGGGCCCGAGAATAAGATTGGTCCCAGCCGCCAGAGCCGTTCTTGAGATTCCCGCCCTGAGGGTCTGAATTGCCGAGTTAATGGCCACAAGACTGGATGAGCATGCTGTATCGATGGTCATAGATGGACCGTGCCAATCGAAAAAGTATGAGATTCGATTTGAGATAATACTGCGCCCAACGCCAGTTGCGAAATAAGTTGGAATGGATTGAAGATCGCGAAGAACCATTGCCTCATAATCGGCACACATAACACCAACATATACGCTCGTATCACTACCCCTCAGACCTTCAATGGTCATACCAGCCGATTCTAGCCCTTCGTAAACGGTCTCAAGCAGCAATCGCTGTTGAGGATCCATAGCCTTGGCTTCCACTGGCTTGATGCCGAAGAACTCCGCATCAAAGGTGCTCAAGTCCTCGTTGACCAGGTAGGAGTGTTTGACGTTGCTATGGCCATGGTATGATCCGTCAGGGTGATAGAAACCCTCGGCGCTGAACCTGCTCTCTGGGATCGTGCTACGGACGTCTCGTGGCTCTCGGAGAAGCTCCCATAGCTTTGAGGGGGAATTTACATCGCCCGCAAAGTGACATGCACTTCCTACAATAGCAATAGGCTCCATGGGTGTGAAAGTTATGATGATAGAATATGTGATTGTTTCTCCAGCAGGGAACCAATCAGGTCAAGAGGACGCTCCAACTGTATTGATACCGTTGAGGTTGACAGTGCTGGAAAGCTCGTTCGAAGTTGAAACTCGAAATGACAATTGAGATGTCGAACCAGAGTGCTCTGCCAGGTCAAAGACAGAGAGCAATGCTTCTCTCCAATTTTATTCATAGCTTGACTATATAAACTGCCCTCGACCTTCTGCTAACTATGCTACTATGTCAGTGACATTCTTCGATCATGTCTCGGGACGCAAAGGCCAATCAATACCCCAGCTGCAGACGTTCTTCCCCAGAGATCTGACCACGGTAGTTCAGTAGAGCAAGGAAGACACGGGACTTGGTTGATTCGGATCATCTTTCGGGGTGCCTTTGCGATAACCATTCGATCTTGCCTAGGAGCATCCGAATGGCTAAAAGGCCGAAGGTCGCGTCGATTGGATGGCAAGATTCACTTCCCTCACCCCGAACTACTCGGAGGGACAAGCAGTCCGACAGGTCAAGAATTTCGCAAGGAGGCGAGGAGCTGCTGAATAATGTAAAAAACAAATATGAATGCGTTTTCTTGGAGACTTGCATTGGAAAGGTCAAGGTGGGAAGACAATCGGGGGTTCAATAGACTCAGTCATGCCACCACGGCACGAGAATCCTGACAGGTCATAGTCCATTTTAAGCTGATGTCCCAATGGGGCTTGTTAGATGGAATTCTACTTTTAGATGTAGTCTTAGAAGCGCTAAATTGGAACGCCCAGTTCTAAGTGTCAAGAAATAGCCTCACTTTCTCTATATTTGCTCTTAATGATATCAGAGCTCTTAAACCCCAGACACGATTCATCGGTCTTTGCGTATCTATACCATGCGCCCCATTGATTAGTTTCTCGTTCATCGTCGCTTTCAACAAGCTCTGCGCCCGTTCATCGTCGAGTAATCCCATATAAGCCTCCCTCCTATCCGAGACACGAAATTCGGGTGGCAGTCCTAAGATCTTTTCAATCGTCTCAAACTGATGCTGGATAGCGTGGATCAAGAGCTTGGTCTGCAAATTGCCTTGCTGGACCGGGAAGCCCGCGAGTCGCAAGCCAGGAAGGGTCTGCAAGCCCGACACTGGGCTCTGTGAAGCAGCACACAAACGCTCATGGAGCCGTAGGAACAGATTATCGCATATTGCTATGATCTGCAGATATGATGCCAACAGGTTGAGGACGTTAATCACGCCAAGGGGAGATCTAGGTTTATACGTGGTTTGAGGTCGATCCTCGGAACTTACTGATGAGGGCTCAACAACGCCGTAGGATTGAATGATGGCGAGGAACTCCGAGGTACTGCATAGCATATCGCCGAAGAGATTGGAGTTCAGCATCCCATCAGAGTCCTTTCCATCCCTCGGGTCTTCCAAGAAGCTGGTACCCATGATCGTCGCGTACGATGGTTGAGGCCGGGCTAGACATAGCTGGATTTGCCGGGACAAACGTACGCTGAGCCGGGAGAGTCGAGGGTCGCACTCGAAATCGGACACAAGACTCTGGATTGATCGCTGATACGCAAAACGGTCATTTGGTTGCTGGTACTCTTCGACAGCTTCCATCCAGTCCATTCGGCCATCTATGCCCAGGTCAGAGGGCAAGTGCAAGGAGAAGAGGTCGTCCTTGTCTTCCCACCGAAGCCCCACGCGCTCTTCATTACGGACGGTATCAGGGAAGATCGATGCATCCGACAATGGCGCATGAGAGCTGATCCGATTCAGGATGTCCTCTGGCGCGGAAGTCGGCATGCCATCCTGGGTCGGTAGAAATTCAAGCTCATTTCCCTCCTGCACCAGCCACGGCCAGGAGCTGGATAGCGGTGTCTCCAAGGTCGGGGGATGGACTGTTAGTGCACTGGGACCTTGAGCGGACCGAGAGGTATTTTGTATTCCTTTGGACCCTGCCTTTCCCACGGGTTGTGGATTCGGCTGCGGGGCAAGGACAGCGGCAGGGCGCCCCAAAGGCTTCGAATGAACGGTGACACACTGAACACCAGCACGGGTACATCGCATGCATGATTGAGAGCCGTTCTCCCTCGGTGGACAGCGAAGTTTCTGGCTGCGACAGCGATCGCAGGCTGAGCGCTTCGAGTTGGGAAGGACGGGATCCAGAGGAGTTGACGGTAACATGATGCATCATACAAAGGTTGAATTGAGGAACCAACACGCTCGGGAGCATAGCAGGAGCGAGGAAAGCATCGCACCAACTCCCGCAGGATGGCGGGATGTCGGTATAGGGCATAGATCGTACCCCGAGCCTCTTACATGTCTGCTCGAGCTGACCTCAGAGTGAGCGGCGGCAAGAAATCCGTGGGATGCGGAAACCCATTCCCTGTATTCTCGCCCATGGCAACTTCTCGTGACCGTATTGGCCCAACTCCCTTGCCACGAAAGCGGTGCGCAGGTCATGTGGATGTCCACATGATCTCATGTGGCCATCTGAAATTAGCGTGGAATCTCATATGGGTAACTTATCGCTTCGTATAAGTTAAGTATCGCGAACGAGTTATAAAACGAATAGAAAACGATTAGAATCCTTTTTATTTTATTATTATTCTCTATAATTCCTGTTGAAGGATTCAACTGGACGGCAGTATAGCTGATGTCGATCTCTGTGTGCAAGTAGTGTGTTATTATTGAGGTTCTACCTACATGTTGTTGGTGGTTCTAATTCTCTATAAAATGAGGTTGCCTGGGGTCACATGATGGACCGAGTCTGGTCACGTGACTGGCACGCAAGATCACATGGATGGTAATCTTGCAACAATTCCTAATTGCAATAGTAATATTCTATAAAATCTAGTACTAATATAGGCTAGTACGGTACCTAGTGTAGGTAGACTAGGGTAGTTATAAAAAGTAATGAAATCAATCGTAAGTACGCTACATCACGTGGGTTCACACGAGCTAATGTGGATGTCCACATCACCTGTAGGTTCCCACGAAAGACCCGGCAGGGGTTGTTTATCGTGAAAGTATACTGTACTGTACTGTACCTTATCAGACGATACATGGGAGACGGGTCCCTGATCTTGGCAAATACTTATTCCCACTGATACGGTCGATGATGTTGTTAATGCTCCGCCCACGGTTGGAGAGCCGCCGATGCGATACACACACTGCTAGCCACGTCTTGGTCCGTCTGGGGTCGTATTGAGTCCGAAAGGGAAGTTGCCGATTCAGTTGGACTCGGAAATGACCCTCTCCCTGGCCTGGATATGCCCTTCTCGCTGTTAAGGACTTAACCTCGCGAGCTGCATATCCAATATCAACCGCAGCCAGATCCAATAACAACCATTGCAACGCCCCCGTGACGATTCACCACTCGAACTGATAAAGCAATGCTGCATGCCCAGTTCATTTTCACAATCTCGTCGTACGACGCTTAAACCTCACAACCACCTCCCGCATTCCTCCGCGTACATCACGCACCATGGGTACCTCGTTCTCTAGCGCAATCACGCAGATTTTCCCCCCCAAGCCAAAGTTCACTGAGAAGAACCTGCCCGACCTGCAGGGCAAGGTGAGTCCACGGCCCAACATGACTGCCCTCGCTGACCGGGCGGGACACACAGGTCTACCTCATCACCGGCTCCAACACCGGCGTTGGCAAGCAACTGGCCCGCCTGCTCTACTCCAAGAACGCAAAAGTCTACATTGCCGCTCGCTCGGAGCTCAAGGCCAAGCAAGCCATCGCTGATATCCAGAAAGCAGCACCGACGTCCACTGGGGCCCTGGCGTTCTTGCATCTGGACCTCGGCGACTTAACGACCATCAAGGCTTCGGTTGAGCGATTCCTCGCCGCGGAATCCAAGCTCCATGTTCTCTTCAACAACGCTGGGGTCATGCGAACGGAGAAAGAAATCACTCGGACCGCACAGGGCTACGAGTCGCACATCGGCATCAACAATGTCGGCACCTTCCTGTTCACTAAGCTACTTACTCCAATCCTCGTAGCCACGGCCAAGTCAGAAGCGCCAAACACGGTTCGCGTGATCTGGGTGTCCTCGTCCGGCACGGAATTCCTGGCACACAAGAACGTTGGTGTTGCTCTTGACAATTTGGATTTTCACATCGAGAAGGCCCCAATGGAGAGATATTCTATCAGCAAGGCCGGTAACTGGTGTCATGGGGTTGAGTTCGCCAAACGCTACAAGTCCGAGGGAGTGATTTCGATTTCCTTGAACCCTGGAAACCTCTCCTCAGACCTCTTCCGCGACCAAGGAGCCTTGTTCAAAATCTTCGTGAAATTGGTTCAGTACCCGCCTATCAATGGAGCTTATACGGAACTGTTTGCTGGTCTATCCCCGAGAATCACACTTGCTCTGTCCGGAAGCTGGGGTAAGTACTCGTCCTGGAACACAATTGGTCTTTCTTGTGAGATCTAGGTCACTGACTCGTCCGGAATTGCTAGTGATCCCATTTGGCCGCATCTACCCGATTCGAAAAGACTTGAATGCAGCAATGAAGACCAAGTCTGAGGGTGGCACTGGTGGTACGCATGACTTCTGGGAGTGGAGCGAGCAACAGGTCAAACCGTACCTTTGATTCGGTGGACTCAACTATTGATAGAAAATGATACACATGCGCTAGACTGACTGTTTTCTTCTGTTGGTTGTAATAGGACGTAAATAGTAGCAACACCGACTGGTCTTTTAATCTCCTTCAAATTTGCATTAGGTCTCAAGCTAGTTTTATACAGTATGTTCCACTAAAAACCTCCTAGATTTATATCCGTCAATTGAAGGGTAAAGCCAGCCAAGAGGGTTTTGTAACCCTGACCTCCAAGGTACACGTACTTACTAGCCTTAGTATAGAGACGGAGATAGATTACATACCGATAGAGGGCTTCCCTTTTCGAGACGGAAAGGAAAAGGTCACTCCTTCGAGGCGGCAGAGAAGGTTGCGGTGCACCTATGGCGGATACTTGACATCCGAACTGTACCCATGCTGAACACCTCCGAAAGGACGGCCACCCTACTAGGCTTCTGATAGCACGCAAGGCCGAACGCAGTTGCGAGCGACTCTCATCGTGGAGATGGAGATATATGGTGGTATGGCATGTCCATTGCCCACCTTGCACTCCACCATCTGAACGCCTTCTTCATCCCTCGATCCTCGATCCCCAACATGGCGCTGCCCGAAACCCAATCCGCAATTGTCCAATCGGACAGCCCAACTGCAGTGACCTCTCTGGCCGTTGCACACTCAGTCCCGCTGCCGCACTTGCCCCTGGCGTCGCCAAACCACGTCCTGGTCCGGGTGCTCGCCGTGGCCCTGAACCCCAACGACCACAAGATGGCTACGTACTTCCACATGGCCGGTAGCACGGCAGGGTGTGACTTCTGCGGCGTCGTCGTCCAGTCGGGGGCGCCCAACCTCACGCGCTCTAACACGGTGCATCCGCCCGGCACGCGCATCTGCGGCGCAGTCTTCCCCTACTCGCTCCAGCCCGACGACAAGCACAATGGTGCCTTTGCACAGTGGGTCGTCGCGGATGCGCGCCTTCTGCTGCGCGTTCCCGATGAGTGGACCGACTTGCAGGGTGCTGCACTCGGAGGTGTCGCCTGGGGCACCTTGGCTCTTGCTTTCTCGGACCCCCAGGCTCTTGCGCTCCAGGGGCTGCCCTCCAAGCCTGCTGCCGGCGGGAAGGGGGGAGCAGCGGTGCCCGTGCTGGTCTATGGCGGTGCCACATCCACGGGCACCATGGCATGCCAGCTGCTGCGACTGTGCGTTGATGTTGTCCCAGGTGTTCCCCGTGCTGATAATGGTGGTCTACCAGGTCGGGCTATGCTCCCATTGCGGTCGCATCCACGACGTCTGCGCCGCTGGTATGTGCATCACTTTCTCTGCGGCTCTTGCTAGCTCTCCCGCATTTGCAGCTGATAGAAGCTCTAACATCTTTCGAACCCTTGTAGGCTATCATGTATGGTGCCGTCGCTACAGCACCGTATACCTCGCCAACGTGCGCCGAGGACATCCGCTCACTTGCTGCGGCACCGATTCAGCACGCTCTCGATTGCATCACCGATGGTGAGTCAGCAGCCATTTGCTTCGGCGCCTTGTCGCGCGCTGGCGGCCGCTATGCTTGCCTAGAGCAGTTCCACACCGCGTGGCAGACGCGACGTGCAGTTAAAGTGAAGGTCGTGATGGGTCCTGAGATTCTCGGTGCAAGGATTGAGCTCGGAGATACGGTTTACACACGTGAGCCCAGCCCCGAGAATTTCGAGATTGGGGTAATTTGGGCCCGAGAGATGCAATCCATCTTGGACGCGGGTTTGGTGAAGACTCATCCTATCCGCGAGGTGCCCGGGCGCTGGGATGGAATCATTGATGGCATGGATATGCTGCAGAAGGGCGAGGTGAAAGGAGAGAAACTGGTGGTCAGAATCTCGGACCTGTAAAGGTAGTTTTGATAGATGGAGAGAAAGGAGAGTTAGGGTTATTGTCGTTGCTTACGAACAATAGTCGTATAGAGTAGAAGTCAATACATTTACATCATTGATAAAATACCACTAGTATAACAATAATAACGGTTGACCTAGTCTCGTCAGTGGCCGGGGGAGAGGACAATGGGAAAGCTGAAGCTCAAGGCTTTAGTTGTAACACCACATTCGTACCGTGCACTACAAAAGTGATACGGTGCTCGCTGATGTGTATGTATACAGACGAATATTGATTTGTATCTTTAATACTTTTGATTAAAATCCCTAACTTACTTATATATATATCAGTAGATCTTATGATCTACCCTAGAACCTTATACAAGCTCGTACTAACACTGGAAGTCATTTAGGGTTACTCTCAAATCGCCGTTACGTAAGGGACGCTTTGGAGAGTTCAATATTCAAGTATCCCTTACACTTAACCATTTAATTCTTCTCCTTCTTCCCTCGGTTCAAATCCAATAATAGAATTTATATTTGTACCTTGAGCAATTGCTAAAGATTTTGCCGCCACACTACCTCACTACAATTAAACTATATCATAGTTTAAATGATAAAGTTAAAATCACCCTACTTGGAATAAAAGAACTATGCATCTAGATTTTATAAATTATAATTACGTAGCTCAATTTGGAAGTAGAGATCATGTCAGAATCTGCAAAGAATTTGCATTACAAAGTTTAAAATATACTTAGTTACGTTTACCCCTCTCCCCCTTCTCGACTTATCTATCAACTGGGAACTAACAACTAACACCTGGGAATTGATAAGACTAGTCACCTGTAGACTTATTTAGAATTTGATAGCTGGGTTTTCATATATGGGAATAGATAGCTATATATTGACTTAGGATATGCGATCCAACATGTGATATGTTGGAATAGACACCTAGTAAATGAGAACTGACAAGCCTCATCGCTTGCCGTCAAATACCCACTGGTCAGACAATCGGCAGATCGTGTGTCATATGGAAAAGGGAGTGGCAGTGGCAAAGATTTGAACTACCTCTCAAGTAGTAGACAAAAGAGCCCCAACAATATAATATAAGTTATAAGTTATATAGACTATGTAGTATGAAAACCTTTCTGGCCTTGGCTGTATATTTCAAGCTTATTCCTGTTTGTAATGTAGCCTCAGAAGTCTCGACAAACTTTAGTCAAACAGGGTCGAAAGTAATCTCTGGTAAACATAGGTTGTTTAAGCTCTGCAAAGCCTTCCAGCACTATCTGTAACCCAGGCGTCACTTCCCACAGCAGTTATAGCATAGAACAGATCATTGGGATCATAACTTCTCTTGATTGCCCTGAGACGATCATAGTTAGTCCCATAGAACTGCTCCTGCCAATCCGGTGTCTTGAAGCTGGCTTCATTCAAGTAAGCTCCCGATCCCGATGCAGCTTCAAACGCCGGGGTAATGACATTGATGAGCTCAGACTCGCGAGCCTCCATATTAGATCGCGGCACATCCCAATCCCATATCCCAATCATGAGACACACTACCATGGCATCTCGCCAGTAAGGCAAAACGGCGTTATCAGGATAATCTGATCTGGTGAAGTTCCCCCCGGCTCCCACATTGAGGGCGTTGCATCCAAGGAGAAAGTTCCCACTTGCTACGGCAGTCTGCATAGCCCCTACCACCGCACTATTACCCTCAGGATCTAAGAGAGTTGCGCGGGGAATGATTCTGCTATTTTCGATCATGGACGCTGGGTCACTTCCATCTGGCAAGGGACCGAAGTCCTGTGAGAAGTGGTCGAAGTACGTGGCGGAAGTCCGTGGTACGAATGAGTAAGGGATGCCGAGCTTGTCAAGACTGGCTAGAAAGGGTGCGAACTGTGCGGCGACTTGAGTGGCATTCATCCCAGGTGCAGTGATACTGAGACTGCTGAAGGTATTTCCTACGAGCTCGTAGATTACGACAATACCAGCATCCACAATTGGAGGCAAAGCGGTATGCCAAGCCTCGATGCCAGCCCAGTAGGTCTCGTTGGATACGAGAGTGGCGTTAAAGAAGAGGGCAGCACCTCCAACCTCACCGTCTTGGTACAGTCTTGTGGTCAAGCTGAGGACAACTCCATATGTTCCACCGCCACCACCGCTTAGAGCCCAATACAAGTCTGCATTTTGCGTTGGTGTGGCGACAAGGTATTGACCTTGGGCAGTGATCACCTCCCATTCTAGTGCATTGTCGGCTCCCATACCATATACACTGTTGAGTAGCGAGTGGCCACCACCCTGTGTATAACCACCGGCGAGGCCAACGGTGGGACACTCTCCACCCACCAGTCGATATCCATACTGGTGAGCAGCAGTATACGCTTCAGCTCCAGTTATGCCCGCTCCGATCTTGAGTGCAGCTCCATCATAGTAAGAACTTGTGTAATTGGAGATATACTCAGTGGTCTTGAGGTTGTGCATCCAGAGACCGAGACCGCCTTTTCCAGTCGATTTTCCGAGGAAGCTTTTCGCATTTCGAGTCAGTCCGGGGATCTTTCTCAATAGGGGAAGCTAATTCGATGTACTCACTCATGTCCAGTATTTTTGATTACCAGTCGAATGTTCTTCTCCTCCGCAAATTGTAGGCCAGCAATAACATCGTCGGCTCCTGTAACGTTGATGGAATAACTAACATAATTACCGAGTTCGCAAGGCTGAGATGTGGGTGTGAACGGGACGCACGAGTCATTCTGGAACCATGCAGAGTCTATTTCACCTGAATAGGGAAGACTACGTGATAGCAACGTTAGAATTATCAAGACGCAAGTATGATGTATAATCAGGGAAATGCAAAACATACTGAGTGCCCGGAAGATCCCATACTGCTTGCAGAGCTGCACATGCTGTTGCATTGTAGTTGTCATAGCTATCAATATGACAGACACTTGCCAGAGGGATTGTGCCGATCAGCTGGCCACTAATAGTTTGATTCAACTGTTCCCATTCAACCGATGTTGGCCATGCATGATCCCCGGGTATGCTCTTGCATGAACTATTACCAATCGTGGGCACTGCATCACCAAAGCTTAATAGCAAGGATGCAGCGGCTAGGCTTTTTGTCAACGCTTGAAGCAACATTTCGGTAACGAACTAGGGACAAAGTACAGTCTTGAGATGATGTTAAACCGTTGATATAGAAGTTGAATGTGAACTTTAGCGAAAGGACCAACCGGCAGGCAATGTTGACTTGGGAGTTTATCTAGTTGAGCCCTCATTCTATTTGGGCTGACAGCTGGTAGGCAATAAAGCACCCTGCGGCTATTCCTCCGAGGCTGAGGTCTGCCATTCCCGTGCAACACGAGATAACCCTAGCTCACCCATCCGGCCCTCACGCCAGTCACCACACCGGTAAAGCGACTCTAAGGCATAGATAGATTAGCCTCGGGGCCACTAGTCAGAACGAATCTTTCAAGTCCGAGAGTAGAAGGTAAAATTAAGTGAAAGGCGCAGAGCTGGGATTTTTACGTTACATATCTATGCCTGGTAGCGGCGGTACAGTCCGTACAAGTCCAAAAGTGTTCTTAAACTCGCCCTTATCAGCCACTAATGCAGTAGAAAGAGTATTGCATGCATTAGTTGCCGATTAGCTGAGATCTATGGCAACAGGGTGTATGAATGTCACTTTTTTTTCAAGTCAAATCAAGCTAAGAAATAAATAGAATAGGATAAAACTAATAATACACACTTTTCAGGAACCTTGGACCCTGAGCACTTAAAATACGAAATTCAAGATTGCATCTCAGTCCATGGTTCAAACAAGGGGACACATGCCGCTTACCGGCATTGTGATTAGATACGCACCACTTACAATTCTGGTTCGCCGCTACGCAAAAGCGTTACCGAATTTATGTCGGTGGTTTCGCATGTCCGATTCGGAGTGTAACCCCTCTTACTTTCGACCCAATGAGAAAGTGCTTGAATTATCTTATGGTTCGGACATGGCTTAGGCTGCTTAATGAGATTAAATTCGGATATAAAGTGGTAAAATGTCGGCCTGACATAGATTCAAGGATGTTTATTGGGCATGATTTCTTTGCTGCAAGAGGGTGTACCCCACGGTGGTCAGCGAGAGAAGTTCAGAGTACTTGTCACCATTGTCAGCTCAGTTTCATAGCATGATTGAGGTGGAGGCATAATAGCACTAGCTTGTCCAGCATACAGACACAAAGTCTACTTAGAATTCTCCTTTTTACATCACTCAAAGAAATAATGGGACTGCTCAAGTCGATCAGCGAGAGTTCCGCTCTCCCAAATCAGCCGTGGAATTCACAGCTGGTCGTAATTTTATTGCTAAGTTCTGTAACGTGCCCGTGTTTCGTAACCTTTCACCCACTAATAGAACCTTAGATAATAGTTTACGCCGTTAGCCAAGTGATATATAATCTTTACTTTCACCCCCTATCGGGATTTCCTGGCTCAAAGCTTGCTGCAATATCCCACGTGAGTAAATTTGCAATGCGTTATCAACGGAGACATCATCTTATGCCGTTATAGATCTTTTATGCCAGAGCTGTGGTTGGTGCTGGGGGGTCTGAGGAGCATGTCGTGAAGGCACTCCATGAAAAACATGGTAAGTATTTGGTGGTCAGACCAATATTATCCCCATACTGAGATGTACTAAGCGATGTGGTTCGCTGGTCTCCTAATGAACTGTCATTTTCCTCTGCTGCAGCTTGGCAGGACATTTACGGCACCCAAAGATCTGGTGACATCTTTGTGAAGGATCACAAGTACTATATCACCGACAATACGCATGTGATCACAAGCAATCGCTCGTCATCTGATACTGATTTGATTTAGTCTTAAAGCTCCTAACATCGTCTTTGAGAAGGATCCTGCTAAACATTTGCAGGCGAAAAAAATGTTAGTACGTGGCGTCCAGATTACCTTTTCAGAGCAATAGCTTACTGACATTTCAGTCTCATGCATTTTCCCCCAAGGCTCTGCGCGAGCAGGAGGATGTTATTTTGAAATACGCCGACATGTTGATGGTTGCCATTTTAGAGCAATCTCGCAAGGGGCCTATCAACCTCATTGACTTTTACGAGTGGTTCACATTTGATGGTACGAAGACAAGTATCTTGCAAATGTCTATAGCTCCTGACATCATAGGTAGTTCTCGGTGAACTCTGCTTCAGCGAGCCCTTTGGTTCGGTTGAAGCTCGAAAGAGTGACGAGTGGGTTGCAACAGTTTTGAAAATGGTCAAGTTTGTGGCTTGTGATTCTGCCATCTATCATTTATCACCGTTAGTTGAGGCGGCCATACCCTATTTCATGCCTGCTGAATTCAGCAAAGGCATGCTCAGCCATGTCACGCAGTCGAAAGCCAAGATCATAAAACGTAGAGATAGAGGAGAGAAAGATCGAAAAGACTTTTGCTCTTACCTATTCGAAATACAGAAGGAGATGAAGCAGTCAGATTGGGAATTGACCGCAAATTCCCAAGCGCTGATTATTGCGGGAAGTGAAACGGTTGCTACCACCTTGAGCGCAATGACTCACTGGCTTTGCAAGATTCCTCGGGCTTACCTGAAGTTGAAAGAGGAGGTAAGGTCGAGGTTTAATTCAGCGAGCGAGATCACAAGTCAGAGTGCAACATTCCCTTATCTAACTGCAGTCATTCACGAGACGTTGAGAATAGTCCCTCCAGTATCTCATGCCACGCCACGGACTACGCCGAAAGGCGGGAAAACTGTGGGCGGTGTTTTTGTTCCTAGAGGAGTAAGTTTATTGATATCCTCATTCTCTTCTTGAATATGCCAACTGATTTCAATTCAGACATCAGTCAGCGTTGCACCATTTGCCACAACCCACAATCCCAAGAACTTTAAAGATCCTGATATTTTCCGACCAGAACGCTGGATGGACCCGAAATGCACCGACAAGCTGAATGCTAGCAATCCTTTCTCGCTTGGACCTAGGGCGTGCATGGGTCAAAAGTGAGCATGGAATTTCTCTTCGTTTCTGATCATCGTTGCTGACATGGACTTAGTATGGCTTGGATAGAACTCAGAATCTTAGCTGCAAAAATGATATTCCTGTTCGACTTCGAAGCGATTGACAAAGAGATAGACTGGGGTCGCGACGTAAAAAGCCTGGGTCTATGGTTGAAGCCAGCTCTGATGACTGTGGTTACGCCACGGAATATTCCATCACAACAAATGTCAATTTAGAAAGAGATAGAGATAGAGATTTTGTGATATTTAACCTTCAACACCTCAATGTCAATATCAACTTTGACGTTCAATTCTCCATCTTCTTAGTTACCAATAATACTGAAAAACAGCTCGAGTCTCAAAAAATAATTCTAACTCCAGATTTTACAAAGTTCAAGCACTGGGGTTTGTCAACGCTTATTCTATCATTATTCGCGAACAGGAATCCTGCCAATCTTCGTCATTGCGCCACCGACTCAACATGATGATATATGAAACAGGTGATTAAATCAACCCATTAGTCACCTGCAAACTAAAATATCTATGGAATCTAATACGATTGTTTCAAAATCTTAGAGGTTCAATATTAAATAGGAAAGAACGGGGCCACTTCGATGTCGCGTTGATGTTCATAGATTTACAACAGTTTAACAGCTGAAACTAACCACAACCATCAAGTACTGAAATCTTCTACCAAAGTCGTTTCCATCGAAGTTTCATTTCGCGATCTGGAGGCATAGCCGCCGCTCCAGCCCAGCGGCCGTCATTCTGAGCCGCTCGATCAGATGGTGACCCATCCAGCTGCGTCCACGCAACAAACTCAATGTCGAACTTGGAAACTAGAAGGCCCAAAGTCATAATGATCTCTCCCTTGGCAAAATTCCGCCCAGCACAGAGTGATGTTCCGCCACCTATCGTAAAGATTAGTCATTTCAATCCATCAAGCCTATACACCGCCCGGGATATGAAGGTAGCATACCATATGGAAAGTAAGAACTTGGACGTCCAGCCATGGCAAACTCGGGCTTGCGAATCGATTTGCCAGACTGATCCTTCGTCTCAATATATTTGACATGCCGCTCGGCCCAGAATTGAGAGGCCGAATGTCCATCGACAGACCAGACAGCTTCGTCGTAATGAGCTACATGCATTGGGGCTTGCACCATTGCTCCTTTCTTAAGGGTATATCCGTCCATTTTAAAAGGTTTGGTGACCTGTCGCGTCGGGTTGAAAGACATGTGCAGGCGCAGAATCTCGGTATACACAGATTGCAGCAGGGGCGACGATATAAGCTTTTGTGCGTCAATCACCCGAGCGCCAGTCACTGGATCAGCGGTGGAGGCTTGAATGACCTCTTCTCGTACAGCTTCGAATAATGATGGGTCTCGGATTATCTCCATCATCCCCCATGTGGCGATTGGGACCGAGTTACCATTCTCTCTGCATCAGTGTTAGCAGAGCTAAGCTGTGTGATTAATATGCTACAAGACTGACGCAAATAACAAGGTCCCTAAAAACCCAGCAGCACTTTGCTCACAAAGTCCTGTATCTCTAAACCACATGTTCAGCTCACGAGCGACTCGTGCACCAAAGTACGGTTCCCAGTCGGCTGTGGCGGTTGGGCCATTCCGGTCGAAGTTGGCCCACGCATAATCCAAGTACTTTCTCACCATGCTAAAATACCGCTGTTGGACTCTACGGGGCCGGGGATTTAACCATGAGGGAAGTCCCGTAAATAGGAAGACAATAATTGAGTCGAACTCCCAGAATGTATCGATGAAGTCAGGGTTTAGCTCGAAAATGCTAGGACCGATTAGAGCTGTCATGGCGCTCTGAGTCATGTCCCTCTTGCACAGATCAAACATATTCACGTCGACCCAAGTACCTATGGGTAGCATATCGAGCTTTTGCGAGAATGAACGAAAGTAAGTCTCCATGAGGAGGTTCGCGTGCCGTTTGGGCTTCAGATACTGAGAATAGATGTGTTCCAAAGTAAAGAAGTATCGCTGATCCTTCGGGTGGCTTTCCGTGCCAGGCGCTGGAGTTTCCAGTCGCCCGGTTTTGTCCCTTTCCCATCTCGCAACCTCGGCCTTCGTCAAGCCATATACTCTAGGCAAGACCAGATGCACCATCATAATCTCACTACTTAAGTTATCCGACTGGCGAAACATGGCTTGGACGTTGCGCGTCCCAGCCACCATGTATACCGTCATTGGTCCCAAGTAGAACTTGATGATATTGTTGTTCTTCAGTGCATCTCTGTTTGAAGGGAAGAGAAGTCGTTAGAAGTGTCACATAGTTGTAGCAGTCGAAAATATCACTCACGTTGCTCGCTCCAGAAACCTCTTTTGGTTGGTCATGTACTGATAGGTGTTGGAAACGAATGGAATGGTGTCGTCAAGACACTGTGCATCACCAAACCTTTTGTGCCATAATACAAACGTAGCTACCACCATAGATGATAAAAAGGATATCAAAAAAGTGGTTACATGACCCCTGGCTAGCTCTTGGAACTGCTCGAGTGCAGCGTCGGCAGAAAGCATGACTATCCAGAGTTCTTGATACTGGATCAGAAATTGAGAATGTGATAGTCTCTAGTCTGAGGGGTTTTCTTTGGCATTTGTTCGTTACTTCGGCGAGATCTATACCTCAATCCGAATGCTATATGCTGTTGCAGTGAGCTGGAAGCCAAATTTACCACTCATATGCGATTGGTACACAATCGAGAGATTTACGAGTATAAAGTTAAAACCGTTGATCAACTTTTACAGTTGGTATGGAACTCCGATTAGCTGCAACCACCCCAACCATAGATCTTACAGATGCTTGGTAGACATATTTGCTGTAATGCGATGCATTGGTGGTCATGTCCGGCTGGATCTGATTAAAGCTGATCTCCGATTGCGCACGACCTCCGATTGGACCCAACTTCCGATTGACGCTGTCCTCCGATTGGACTACATCTCCGAGTAAGGTCAGTATCAAGTTGAAGCAGTCTCTGACTAGGCTTAGTATTGAATGAGCCCGATTTTCCATTCACAGGTATTTTATTACAGTATTAATGAGAAGAAAGGTTTAGTTACTAGAGCCCAAGTCACTCTTTCACAGGTGAGATCCAACTTATACCTAAAGAGGAAATTATTTTACATAGTTTATTAATTTACAGAACTCTGTCTCTTTATCATGATCCTATAATAATTATCTTCTTAGCAGTTGACTATTTCAGGATATCGACTTTGTACTATTTCACTCTTTTTCCTAATGGAAGGATCTTTCAGAGGCTGAATGACGAGGCAAAGGCAGATATGAATGATCGATACAACGTGTCCAAACTCCTAGAGATCTTTGGCGTGCGGGCCTTTGCTGAACGATATCCATCTCGTCTTTTCCCAGTCACTGTAAACCTCGTCAATCCAGGATTCTGTCACTCGTAAGCACAAAGCAAATTTATGATTATTGAAAAGACTAATAGAGTACAGTGAACTGGCACGCGAGGCTGGTTGGGCTATCTACTTTCTTAAAGTTGCGCTTGCTAGATCAACAGAGTATGGCAGCAGGACCCTAATCCATGCCACAAGTCTGGGACAAGAGTCCCATGGCCAGTACCTGCACGATTGCAAAATCTCTCAACCGAGTTCTTTCGTATTGGGAGACGAAGGTAAGAAAGCCCAGGACTGCGTATGGGACGAAATGGTAAACAAGCTTGAAGCTATCAAACCAGGTATCACAACCGATTTATAAGTAAGAATATTGATACAAGTGAACAACTTTTTTATGTAGTATACTATGTACGCTTTGACACCTTATGAATCCTGATTCAAATATAATACTAGTTTGATATGAAAGTAGGGTTATCCTTGTACTTGAAACACTTAGTTATATCTTGGAATTAAGCCTTAGAGTCATAGCAAAGCCCTATATTAATATACTATAATAGAAGCTAAGTTATAACGTGCATGTATAGCGAACCGGCCAGACAAGCGAACCGGCCAAAATTTTCAACCCTTGTATTTCAAACTATGATAAATATATGCTAGTAGCCCCCAATCTCTGAGTGATACGTGACATTTTATCTTGAGAAATTAAGAACTTCGGCGTAGGATCCGCTGATCAAGCTTCCTGTCAAACACAAAGTCAGAGTTTTCCTAGCACCACGAGCTATATTTCTTAGCTTCTCGAAGTGGAAAGGACCGCGAAAGGTCATGATTTCCAGGTCAGGCCATAGATAGGACAAGACAATAAGACTTATACTAATAAGAGGCATTAGAGTATCCTCGTATAGGAAACTCGAGCTAAGTTGGTTGTTTTGATATGTGTCGAGTGAAGTAGATGCGACACCAAGTTAGAAAGAAGCTTCCATTCATCTGGTCCCGTGGAAGCCTAATAATCTTTGTCTACGTCTTGTAGCGCAAACTAAAGGGCTTTCAAATGCTTTATTAAATTCAGCTAACCAGATACTTCCTCTTAGATAGTCAGAATTATCCCTAAAATAACTTCAACAGTTGGCATTCCCAGATCATGGGTTCTCGCAACACTTTACTTAATTATCGGAGTGCAAAGCTTCTCTAGTAGTAACTGCTACTTATCCATGTCCCTAGCACGAATAATAGTTACCCTTAACTTATTCATACAGCTTACGAGACCACAATTGTTAACCTCTAGCCAAGTTGAAGTAGCCATTGGTGCCAACGCGGACGCAACAGCTTTGGCAAAACTTCCCTGCTGCAGGCTTTGTTAATCGTTAAGGCTTTGCTGGTATCAAGCATTGGCTTATAGTAGCAGGGCACTATCCGCAAAGTCCTGGAGGATTCCGTGCATGGCTAGGTTTCTCCAAGATTCTCCGATAGACGACGCCCTTGACCTTGCATTCTCATAGACCTCTCTTAGGGTTGTGTTCCGAGCTCCAAATGATCAACAGCCATTTCTAATCCGTCAATGCATTAACACAAGTCTGGATGCTTGGTATGCTGCATAAGTGTCAAGATCTTTGGCTAGGACCGAGTCGTAAAAGTTAATGTTGACTCAAATACCACGGATGCCTTTGTTAATACTAGGATTCAGTGATACATCATCCAGGTGTGCAATCGAAGATGCCGGCATGAGAACTGTGACATAGTTCAGAAGAAGATTTGAGCTTGTGTCAATGATTTGCCGACATATTAAGCGCAGGTTTCTGACTTGACCAATACCACGAGCATAGGAAGTGGGGTGTTTAAACTATATTGTGTAAAGAGTAACGCATATGATAAGCTGTACTTACCACGTGAGTATCTTATCCTATTAGTTCTTCACACCTCTTGAAACATAAATCTTTCGCAGGCACTCAATACTTTATCCGCACCATACGAAGTGCTTTTACGTAAATCAACTAACAAGATAGCATCGCGGCGGCCTGACCAGCTCGGTTTCTTTCTTTCGCTGACGATAGAGAGTAAGTGGCCACTCATACCACACTGGAGGGCATGTAGAAGTGACATATCTGCCTGTAGGGGGGTTTCTTTTTTGAGACAAGGAGCGACCGCCACTCTATTATCGCAATATCTCCAAAACTGTCTCCAAAACTGTTGCCTCATCTCCGTTCAGGTAACGCTATAGCTTTGGGCTTCTTTTTCGTTTGGCGTAGGTTAGCAATCATCATATCGTATACTGCTTTGATGCATGCCTCTTCATATATGCTTAATACGTCGTCGGCGGGGCAAGGAATGTAAGGTATGCAGAGGTCTAGCCAGCTTCCGTATTAGGCTTAGTTTAAGGCTCATACGCCGGCTGATCTCTTACTGGACAGCTGTCCTTCCTTACCTAAGCGTAGCGACGCCTTTCTTACATTTGTTTGAGAAAGAAGTGAATGAAAGGAGGGAGCCACCCGAACTCAATATTTTAGTTGGACTATAGCCATCTCCCGTTACCTCCTAATATCCAGAGCTATACACACTGCTTCATTTTAAACCTACCAGGCGTTATGCCTAAGGTTGCGAAAGGAAGGCGACAGCGAGCATACCATTCCAAGACCCAGACAGGGTGCCTGACTTGTCGAAGTAAGTCTCATAACTTGAACATAAACTCAAATTTGAATATTGTTGCTAATAGATTCGAAGAACGTCGAGTGAAGTGTGATGAAGCAAAGCCCTTTTGCCGTAAATGCACAGTTGGTGGCCGTATTTGTGACAACCGTCATTATATTCGACCATTGTGTCCACCACAATTGGACACGATTTCGGTTTTGGCAGGACCGTCTTTTGACCTTGCTATCTATGCCTCTCCAGAATCCAGGCGGTCGGTCGCATTCTTCATGCAGAGAACCCGACATCAACAAGCCGGGTTTTTCGGATCTGATTTCTGGGAAAGACTGGTTCTTCAAGCTGCATATCATGAGCCGGCTATACGCCATACCATTGTTGCTATAGGCTCACTTCATGAGCTCCTTGAACGTCGGTCGGTGATACAAGACGCCGACAAGGTGTTTGCGTTAGAACAATACAATCTTGGAATGAGATACTTGTTGCTTCCTCTTTCAAAAAATGGAGAGCGAGGTGTTGATGTATGCCTGATCGCATGTATTCTTTTTACTTGTTTTGAGGTATGGGTTTTCCAATTTTATATATAGCCATAATATCATCTCGTGGTGTGTTTGTATATGCTGACTATCACAGAACATACAAGGGAACCATGCATCCGCAGGAGCCCACATCCGAAGTGGTGCTAAGCTTCTTCGTGAAATCTCATATGACCAACGGAAAGGAGTAATTCACCACCAAGTACTTGGCCTAAAAGCCGATAAAGATAGCTACGTCTCACTAGATGTCATTTCTAGAATGTATGGAAGAATGTGCCCAGATATCAGCTTGGTATGGAGAATTCTTCTTTTTGTTCATTGCTGCCCTCCATGGTTTGACATAGCTAATAGTTGCAATTTAGTGGATTGGAGCTCACGACTTTGAGCGCTATGAGGAATTTTTCTCTACTGAAACAACTGAAGAGGTTCATCCGGTGTTCTGGAGCATCGAAGAGGCAAAGAACGTCTTTGAATATGGTCGTGTGCTATTACTTAGCAATCTCAGCTCTCTACTGCCTTTCAACTCGGTCAATTCATCCACAGCTGCTGAACCCGATAGCAGGCATTTTGAAACTATAATGTCGAGATACTCCCTCGTGCTACAGGCATATGTAAGGTCAAGGAGTTTATATTTTACTCGAGAAGAAGACATTGCCATTTCTGTGCTACGACTCAACATGCTGAGCTCTTATCTCTCAGTATATATGGAACACTCACCTCCACATAAGAAAGCAAGCTGGAAAGACTTTATGCCTCATATCATGGAAATGATCGAACTTAGTGAAAAAATCTTCTCTTCCACCTCAACTGGCACCAATCAAAGCTCCGCAACCTGTTTCTGTTTGGACATGGGGACTGTGTGCCCTCTCTACACCCTGGGTAGTCAGTGTGGGGACCCTACGATTCGACGAAAGGTGATTGTTCTTCTTCGTTCGTCACTTCGCCAGGAGGCTTTCTGGAATAGCTTTCTTGCTGCAGAAGCAATTGAGCGCATCATGAAAACTGAAGAAAGTGTTTCCAGTGGAACAGAGTGTCTGGATGACTCGCACCAAGTGATTTCATTGGGTATTGAGCCCCTCAAACTAGATGGGAAGGGGGGCTGGGCAAAACAAGTTTTGCGAGGAGAACTATGAGTCTCGGATCTTAATTTTGAATGAGAATAAAATGTTTGAACATTAATTGAACGGAGTATCTGCTACAGTTAAGTAAATGTCTTTGTTTGTGTAAGGTTATTCGTAGTCTAACTACTCATTCACTTTTTGTTATGCAAATAGCCTACTCCTTTATTAAATGTTTTCACTTGGGTTCTTACCTTAATCTATTAACTCATACAAGCTAAACTTTGTTGTAAGCAGAATATGGAGAACGATCTCGTAGACCCACTTTGAGTTTTCGCCGACTCATTGGCTCGTAAGGACCCTGTCATTTTAGTGGCTCGTATGGACCCTGTCGTTTCACTAGCACCTTTGCCTTACTTAGGATACCATTGTAGATATGTATACTCCGCTTTTTCCGGACGAGCTCCTGGTCGTCATTCTAATAGTCCCTCTACTTGTATCCTACTAAGACCACAAACTTACTCTTTTCCTTTCCAACATCTTCATCTATCATTCTTCACTCTTTAAGAATCATTTTTCTCATATAAAATCGTCATTCGTTAAACAATACATCATGCAATTCTTCACTGTCTTTACAGCTTTGTCACTTCCTTTGGCTTGGGCTGCCCCGCACTTTCAGCACAAACGAAGCAATTTTACCATTGGTCAAATTATCGTGACCAGCAGCGGACCTGTTGCTGGTCATGCGCCAACAACTCACTCAGAGGTATCAGAATATCTCGGGATTCCCTACGCACAACCCCCGGTTGGAGACCTTAGATTCGCGGCACCTCTGAAATTTGACGGACGCTCTATGCTCAATGGCTCTGCCTTCGTCGGTCCACCATATACACCCCTCACTCACTTTCGCTAATTCTACTTAGGGGAACTCCTGTCCTGTCATGCAATCCTCGGGTTCTGCTCCCACTGATGCTCAAATTGCGTTTTCAAATATCACGGATGTTGGACTCGAGCTCATTACTACTATCCTAAGTCCGACGGTAGTGCATAGCGAAGATTGTCTGTACTTGAATATTTGGACAAAGCCCCAATCAGGAGAACGGCTGAAGGCTGTGATGGTGTACATTTACGGAGGTGGATTTACTGGCGGAACATCATCGATACCTGTCTTCGACGGCGCTACTCTTGCAGATGAAGAAGATCTTGTTATTGTGACTTTCAAGTAAGCAGATTGATCTAATGGAGATAAATTCTAACCAATACTGTAGCTATCGATTGTCCATTCTTGGTTGGCCAGGAAATCCCACGGCCCAGAACAACGTTGCCTTTTTGGACCAGCGCCTAGCCATGGAATGGGTTCGTGACAACATTGCAGGATTTGGAGGAGATTCAACAAGAATCACATTATTTGGCCAATCAGCAGGTGCTGCATCAATAGATTTCTACTCTTACGCCTGGAGCTCGGACCCAATCGCAGCCGGTATAATATTACAATCAGGGACAACGGGACTATACCCAGCCAACTCGGAAATTGTTTCAGCAGCAGCCTGGTACAACACATCTGACGCTCTTGGATGTGGTAATGCTTTGACGGATTCTGTAACGCTCTTGGAATGTATGCGTAACGTAGATGTCGACAATCTTCTCGAAGCAATTCCCCGAACAGGAGTCAACGCTATAGTAAGCGCCTTCGGACCAACAATAGACAACGCTCTCGTCTTCTCCGACTATTCCAAACAAACACCGGCGAATATTCCAGTATTGGTTGGTAATAACGACTATGAGTCAGGACTTTTCCGTACCCAGCTTGCCCTGTCAGGAACTGCCTTTCCAGAATGGGTTTGGAGTGCGTATGACCTTGCAGGCTATACCTGTCCTTCTGGAGTCCGCGCCAATGCTAGCATATTAGCCAGTAATCCTACTTGGAGATATAGATACTTCGGTGTATATCCGAACATTAACATTAGCTCTGAAGGAGGAGCGTGGCATGGGGCTGAGCTGCAATTAATCTTCGGAACTACATACTTAACTGGAAACGACACCGTAAAGGAATTTGCCCTGAAGAAATACCTTCAAGGCGCGTGGACTACTTTTGCAAAGGATCCTGTTAATGGCCTGACAACTTATGAAGGTGGGTGGCCTTTATACAATCCTGCTGAAGAAACGCTTATTCGTCTTGGCTATAATAACGTTGTTGGTAAACACCTTGCGTCTCCAAAGCTTTATGATACAGAGTGTACCAATGCGACTATTACAGCTCTAGAAGCTAGCTTTTTTGGGTAGGGCCTGAATTAAGACATTTTGGCATGTTTTTCTAAGTAAAAGTATAAATCAGATATCATATGTAACATAAATAAGACTAGCTTTATCATTAGAGGTACTTGGGGTATTAGGGTAAAGTGTCTAAATAGTAGCTGAAATGTGACATGACATGGACTAATCAGAACGTGTACTTTTAGAATCAAATTAACTATAGTAGCAACTAGTGCTACATGACGACTTGGATAGGCTAGTACAAATTTACAAGACCAGAGTATAAGATAGGTACAGGTATAAAGGAGTACGTACTACCAGGGAAGGATATTAAGAGTTCTCAGGAAGACCGTTCCGGGTTTCTGGGTTTGGATGGGGGGGGGTTTATTATGGTAGGTGCAATACTATAAGGTTTGGCTGATTGCCAGCACCACAGTGGGACATCAATAGTAATGAATATTATGCTTTTGCATATTTCCAAGCTAATACGCGTAGTTTGACAAGTAACAGACGTAGAACATATCATCTCAGCCTTGCTTTACAAGGTAACATAATGCCCAGTCCACAGGTATCCAGATTTCCAGTCATTCCTCTACTTGGAAGAGGAGGAAGAGGAGCAGTATTCGGATCGGCAATCGACGGTATGAGTGAACGTATGGCTAACGCCATATGCATCGGTAGTCGTAACAGTCTCCGAGTAACAACTAAAGTGGTGTTAGTAGCAAACAAATGATTCCTCTACAGGAAGACTATAAAGCATACCTGTTGACTATTGGGGAGATTGTTTCGTGCATGATAGGAGATATGATAGACTCTAGAGGCTCGTGGTGATTTGGGGCAGAGTTTTTGAGTCTTCTTTGAACACGTTAAACTTGAGAATTGCTGGTTGGAGCAGGACAGATTGAGGTAGGACTCGAATTTATACTCACTATGTCTTCGAAAAAGAGCCACCGAGACTGGGCGTAAGCAAAGTTGAACAAGCTGATAACCCTTAAAGTCGGGCGCGAAGTTAGGCTAGCTACAATTCCTCTTAAGCCGGGCGCAATGCGTCGACAAAGCGGACAGGCCAGATGACTGATCGCGAGTGATATCTCCCCGTGGTCAGCGAGCTGCAGGATAAGCAGACTTAGCAATGTCTCATTCTACTATCGCAAAGAATGATGGCCACTCCTGTGGCAAGGCGTCGAGGCACAATGCTCTGAGGGTAAATAGATCCCTGCCCTGCCTTCTCGGGTATGACAATTCCAATGAAGTTATAGGCTAAAAGTCCTTGGGGCGAAAGACATGGCAGGGAGTTTTATAGTATTTCGGCTTAGTCTACTTCGATAAAGTAATAAAGCGTACCTTGCTGAATTTTATAATCATCGTCTATACTGTAACGTAGTAAAACTAACAACATGGTCATTTTTATGATAAATATAATCTAGATATAAAGCTACTAATATTATGGCTAGCCAAACCTGTCAGACCGATGATATCAAATCTTCTCTCGCGCCTTCTAGAAAGACCCGTGGGAATTGCATCAAACTTCGTGGTGGCTACCTTTGTACGTCTATCCTTGCCGAAAGCGAGAGACTTAATCGTGGCTTGATTGGGAGGGTGTAGCTCTAATATATTTTTGGAGTAATCCTTTTATCTTCTAGGGGTTGTAATCTATCTGTATACCACGTACTCGATACAATTTGTCTGATAGGTCCTCACGTTTAATTCCAATGTCTGGTGTTTCCTCTAACGGCTAGTGGTATTGTGGTGGTATCCTGTTGGGTTTGTGGAGCTGTGGACGATTCTGCTTGTTTGGTAGAGGTATGCAACGATTCGTTAGGCCGGGGACTCGCTTGTCTGCCTTGGGCGCCTTGATTGTCTTCCGGTTGAATGTTCAAACCATTAGCTTTGAAATAGAACATGTCTTTGACCCATACGCTACCCTTTGCTTCGACCTTTTCCGTTGCCGGGTTTGGCGCGACGATGGTAGCACCGTCCTCTTCACTGTGAGTATCAATAGTAACGAGAAGAAATGGGACTCTTAATGTTCTCCTAAGAGGATTCGGGAAGCAATGGTTTTAGTCTCAAGTTGTTGCTCAAGGAGTAAGAGAAGGAATCTCAAACCTGGGGACGAGGCTGGAGGGTGTGTAATGTTCGCGGTAATAGGTGCGGCTGAAACAGATGGGCAGAAACGCGGGGCGGTCATGTCTGCCTTGAGCCTGCTGGGGTAAAATTACGATTGGTGAGATTACATGCAGGCGCGCTATTGTTCTCGTGAAACCTGTCTTATCCTTCCATTTATGCAATGTAATCTCGTTACCTCAACTACTTTTGATATTAGGACCCGATCACACTGTTCTTATTTGCTAGCGGACCCCAGGTTAGAAACAGGGCTACTCTATCTTACTTTTACTATTCGTTGGGCTTCATCTGATAGTATCATTTATTGATGACAGCTATTATCAAATGATGCGTTGCAAAATATATCATGGGACTAAGCGAGAGTAGAAAGCCGGAAATCAAACCTGTTATAAGATGAACAAGAAAGTGAAAATCTATAGGTGATCATCTTTGAAATCCTCTGGACTTTTGCAAATAGTGACGATGGTGGCCGCTCTTGTTGCAGAATTCCACCTCAATAGACCCCACATGCTACACCCAGCCACCCTTATGATGTAGTGATGAATTCAGTTAAAAGGAGTTTTCCATGCTTTAAGTGATACTACAGTTTATCTATTCCGAATCTCACCGTAATTGATTCAAACCAAGATATTACGCTTTTCAAAGTTCTTTTAGGACTACAAAATTTACTAGTTACATAATGGGTGGCGGCTGTCATGGCACCGTTAGGCGTTCACTGTTGCTGCTTTTATATGACAACTTCCGGATGAATTTCAATGGGAGAAGTTATCGTCCAACTCGCTGATTCGGGGCGAAAGAAAAATCGCCAGAAAACGCAAACCTTTTGCAGTAAATCATATTTTATTCCATTAATAGCCACTGTGAAATAGAGGTTAATGGAGAGCCCATTCTGATAAGTGCCACACTGAGCAGCTCTTTCAATGACAAGGTCTAAGCCAACTCTGCCTCGTCTATGTTCCGTATAAATAGAGTATACCACTTGACATTTCTGACATGGTTGAGTACACTGACGTTTTCATCAACAGTGTGAACGCCGCCCCCACCCAAACCAACATCGTCTGCGTCATAGCCAGGCCCATACCGGAAGATGTGAGTAGTTGTATTCCAATAATACCGCGTATCGGTGTTTCCAGTCATGACACCAGGGGACATGAAGGTCTGTTTGCCGTAGAGCGCACGGGTCGTTCCTGAGACCACCCAGTAAGGTGTCAAAGAGTCTATTGTAGTAGGTGATACCGGTGCCGGCTCGAGCTCTGCCTTTGAAGAAGAGAGCGTGATCGAAGATGGAGTCTCATCTTCACCGTTAAAGGCGTGCAAGGTAAGGTTATACTTGTCAGCAATCTTAGATGCTAGCACTGTCAGGTGTTTCTTGATATCCGATGCGTGATCCCCAACATTGATTCGATGGTTTATCAGTGCGGTTGTACGCTCGGGAAGGGCATTAGACTTAACGCCGCCGCCAATTATATCAACGGCCACAGACGTAGTAAGGAGATATTTGAGGAGATCACTTGACTCGGCGACGGCGTTGGCTAGACTTTCCTTTTCAAATGAGTTAGAATCTTTTTGTAAGCCCAACAGCTTCTTCCATTCGGGGGGGAACTCTGGGCCATGCGCTGCGCCACAGCGTAGCATCTGCAGAAATGGATTTTCTGCATGGAAATGAGGTTTATAGAGGTTGCCCTCAACCATAGTAATGAACTCCGACATGACGCCAATGCCATTGTGAGGCGGGGGTATCGATGAATGCCCACCCGGCATTCGAACAATAACCTCAACGTCAGCATAGCCTTTCTCCCCAACAGCAGGGACAGCGAAAAGAGAGCCCCATGCTTCTGCCAAACCTCCCCCTTCATCAATAATGATCCCAATACCATTGTTCCCGTAACGCTCTAATATGACGGGCGCCAGATGGCCGGCACCTTCAAAGCCCGATGCCTCCTCATCAAAGCCAAAGGATAAGATAAGGGTTCTTTTCGGCTTGAATCCTGCATCGACAAGAAGCTCTACGGCCTCAAGAATACCAATGAGGGTGTTCTTACAGTCCGATGCTCCACGGCCCCAAATGTGATGGCCATCGTAGTAGCCACTGTACGGAGGGTGAGTCCACTGATCGATCGTGGCTTCGGCGACTGGAACCACGTCTTGATGGGCCATCAAAACAGTCGGCTTTAGTTTTTCATCTGTGCCTTTCCAGGTGTACAGCAGCCCGTGAGTGTTTACCATTTCCAACTCGAGGGTACTGTAAACTAACGGGAACGTTTTCTCTAGATACGCAGCCAGGTCGTACATGGTATCCCATCGTTTGTCCTCGCCAACCGGGCCCAAGTCATCATACGACTCAGTCGGAATCTGAATTGCACCTGCCATGCGGGCAATAGTTTCATTGCGGAACTTGGCCGAGTCTATATAGTCCTCCATCGTGGACAATGCCTGAGTCTTGAAAGTGGGGAGAAGAGGGTCGACCTGCGGACATTGTGCCTTGAGAGATAGTGAAGGAGGCGGCTTGTCACCTCGATAAAGCGATGAAAATATGTAGATCCACAGTAGTATTACCGACATAAGAGGTAATACGCCGCACAAGATCTTTGGTCGGGGAGACTTGGAGGCTTTGTCGCGGGCCTGAACCGGCTGCATCAACGGTAACTTTTCGAAATCCATGATAGCCACGATAGTGAACAGCTCCTAAAAGCTGGAATCCAGAGAGATAGAAAAGATTCAATTAGTTGTATAAAGAGACTAGGAAAGGGTGATAGGGAGAGTAGGCTCAGATATAATATAAAGAGATAGTAGTTGACTAATAAGCATGTATTGAGTAGAGAAAAGATAAGATAAGTGAAGCACAAGCCCACTTTGACAGCCGCCAAGCAACGACTCTACCTTATCTATAGCGAGACAAGTTGCGACTTCCACTAAGCTTAAAGAAGCAGGTGACACAGAACGGTGCCGCTTACAGGACTGGTGGAACGTAAGGCCGCCTAGGCCAACAGTATAAGTCAGCATTATTTAAAGGCACTGGAAAGGTAGGCGAAATGGAGCCGCTAGGCGCCCTCGTAGTTAAGCTACTAAAGGGATCCACGATGTATTATCAGTTCTTATCAACGATGTTACCATCTACAAAGGCAAAACAGCTCTGGGGAACATAGTTTGGAAAACGTAGAGTCGAAAACAAATATTTCAAGACCTGGATCGCAAATTTACTTGGTTCCAAATATAGAAGTGTACTAAACGGACATGCTCTTGTACCCAAGTGAGTTCTATACCCGTACCGGCTATTACAATAAGGGTTTAAACTTGTATGGGATATCAAGTACTTAAGATTCCCTTCAAGGAAAATCTATCACGAGCCTCTAGCAATTTGTAGGATAATCGAATTAATTAGACCCCTAGGATAAAATAAATAGCATTCTTCGACTCCTACTAAATCTGGCTAATGCTATACAAGTCCTTACCACGTCGAAATCTTCCATGCTTACAAACATTGTACAGAACAACCATAGATTATCACGGAGGAAACTGAATCTACTCTGACAAGCTGGTACGACTCTAATTAGTACTATGATACCCCAGTCTCGGGTCTGGAATTTGCTTCCAGATACCCCGACGTTAACCAGCTCCGCATCTGGTACGATACCTGTACATCTCCAGCGAAGTCTCATGAGCTTAATATTTGACGAAGGCCACCGGGTGGGCTTCTGGCTGATCTACCTCGGCCACAATGGACTTAATAACTGTCTAAAAGTTTATGGTCCTCTAAAATAAGTCGCGGTTTCGATTAGTACAAACACCTGTTCAATACAATTCAACTCTGTAAACAGAGCCTTTCTTCGTTCAAGTACGCTAGACGATGGACGCGATCAGTAGCATTTGATATGTAACGAGAAGCCTAAATTCACTACCTCTTGATAGAACCTGATACTACAACTGAGCCATGTATCCTCAGTTCAGTCTGGTATGCTTATAACTTGTTCTCATACTAAAAGCCGCCATTAGGGTGGATTAGAACTTTTGTGTAGCCGTCAAGTCTTTTATCAAATTTCTCGTAGGCAACCACTGCCTCTTCGATGTTGATCTCATGAGAGACCACAAAACTAGGCTTAGCCCTACCTGCGATAATCAGATCTCGAAGGAAGCGGTTGTATGCTTTGACGTTGCACTGGCCGGTTCTAAGCGAAAGACCCTGTTAACTTGGTTAGGAAATCCCTAGAAAGCCACGATGTAGGGTTGCCTTGCGTGCCTTTTCAAAAAGCTTTCCGAAGCTCAAAGTTATCATACCCTTGGCCGAAGCTTCGTCCGGCGCGCCCGGATCACTGATATTCAAATAAATCAGTACATATCTAAGCGCAACAAGGAAGAGATCATGTATACCTAGGCACGTATAGTCCTGGGATTCCTAGTCCACCGCAGGGTCTTGTAACGCGAATCATGTTCTCGAGAACAATATTGGGCTGTTCCTTGTTTCCGCCAGTACCAATAGCCTGATAACCTACAGCATCAACCGAACGATCTACCATTCCACCATTGTGTTCAATTATTTGGTCGACTGGATCTCGTAGACTAAAGTCAATAGGATTGCATCCAATTCTCTCTGCAGTTTTGAGGCGTTCGGAAACTCGATCAATGACATATACCTGAGAGGCACCACGTAGCACAGCTGAGTATGCAGCCATCAAGCCGACAGGGCCCGCACCAAAGACAGCGATACTTTCACCTGGTTGAAATCCAGATATCTCAACACCATGCCAGCCTTGGAGTTAGCGTGTGTTAGCTATCAGTTTCATCTGAACTTCAAGGGGGCTCATATCCTACCAGTAGGAAAGATGTCTATGTAAAGTGGTCAGACTTGATCATTTAAGGGAGGTTGAACTTTTTAAGAACGAACCGGCAAGTAGAATAAAATCAGCCTCATTTTCTTTGCCAGGTGGCAGTTTGAGAGCATTGAAATCCGCATAAGGAACTCGAATATGTTGTGCTTGACCTAAAACTCTCCATTTAGTAGCCACTTCTACGGCAAATCAATAGCAGTTAGTGAGGACCTACCGCCGCGATATGGTCCCATAGCAACATAGCCTATACATGTTAGTCCAATAGTACGCTCTAATCCTGGTATAGAAGCTTGCCGTAGGCTCCGCCGGCGAAGCCAGGGTTAACTCCCGTGCAAAATGCAGTGTGGCCTTCCTCGCAATTTTTACACCGGCCATCCGCAACATTGAATGGCATAACGACTCGGTCGCCCTTCTTCAGCAAGGTAACCCCCTCACCCACCTCTTCTACAATTCCCATATTCTCATGGCCTGTATAGTGTCAGCACAGGGAAGCTAAGCTGGTGGGTGATTATATCATACCAAAGGTGATTCCGGGTTTCGCAGCAGTTCTACCCTCGTACATACTATGCTTCAATCAGTTGAAATGTAGTCATTTTCTTATGCACTATTGCAATTACTGGAGATCGGAGCCGCAAATTGCTGCCTACATCACATGTCAGCTGTGCCCAATCGGAATTCGTCCATAACATGAATTGTTACCGTCGTGACTTTGACTATGATATCATCTGGATGCTCTAGCTTAGGGATTTCTACTTCTTGAACTTCAACCTCGTAAGGTCCAACATAGTTGACCGCTTTCATAGTATGCGATACCATTTTTCCTGACCCGAAGATGATATGTATGAAATACTTTAATTTACAGTAGTAATGGGTGACTATCTTCCTTTAAGTATTCTCCTTTTCGTGGTCTGGCTAACCACCAAACTTATACCCCGCATCTTGGTCATGGACATTGTATAGGCAAGAACTTATACCCCGCATTTTTGCAGCGGGAATTGTATAGGCTAGGGATTTTAGATGAAATTAGCGGGGTAACTCTACCTGAGCACAATCATTTGTCTATCTTCTTTGTTCGGTGGACTCGTTTCTGGATGGATTCTGGTTTCTCCAATCGTGGTAAAGTATCATTTCGTAGTATAAAAGTGCGATGGAATGAGCTCAATGAGTAGGTCGTTACACCTTTACGCCCCTCTAGCGTAACGGAACTAGACCCGTTCACGCTATAGGCGACACTATTCGCACCGTCAGCGCAAGGGCTTTCGGACGGTGTAGGGCTTGCCCTAATCAGACGACCTTATATTTCGGGTAGGGTTCGCTTAGCCTCATCATGTGATACACGGGCCGCCCTCTGGCCCGTGCCCTCGCCTCGCTAGCCACTCAGCTTCATTCTACCATGGCCCGTCCTTCTACTAAGCCATGGCCCGTTAGGGTCTAGGTTATTCATCCAACGAAAGGGATCAGTCTAAGCAACAAGTCATACGCACAAAGAACTCTAGGATTTGCTTCCTATACGGTCATGACTTAGATAGCACGAGGAAACATAGAAGCTTTGAGATGGCGGGGGGGACTAGCAGAGTCCAATAAAGACCAGGTGACTGCTGGCCAAACCTCACACCAGATGGACAATATCATTTGCGGATGAGGGTGGATAGAAAGTACGAGAGACTGCAGCCTGGATTCGGAAATAGGAGACGATCAGAGGAAAAGGAAGACAAAGCTGCAAAGCGAATACACATACACCAACTTCATATGTGCCAGAGACAGATGCCGAGAGAGAAGCTCGAGAGCAGAAATGGACCAGGTCAGCTGCTATTGGCAAAAAACAAGTGAAAGATATCCAAAAGGGTATAGTCCCACAGAAGTTACTGGCGAGAGGACGAAGGGCCCTGGCGCGAAGGGAGAAGTTTGGAGAGCCAACGGGTAGGCCTGCGAAGGACAACACGAATACAAGCTCGGGATCGAAGGACAATACGAATACAAACTCGGGGTCTCAACAGGTTGATTCGATTGCTGATGACTTGAGACAATTGACATTTGGGGATACACAAGATACAACATAGATCGCAAGATCGGGCTCATAGCAACGACCTTGTGCGTCGCCGCGGTTATTGGTGTCTCTGCAGTCTGGTTTGGCTATTATCGTCTGGTGGTTCGCCATGCTGATCAGATACCTTGTGATCTGACATAATTATAGTGCACTATAGCACGTTGAGTGCCTGTGCTTTCACAATAGCAAGATAGGGTTTCGCTTCCCTCTGATGTCAATTCTTTTTCAGCTTCTGTAGTTAACGTCGTTCCGAAAGACGTCTTGGTCTGAGCGCGCTAGAGATTAGCTCCCTCTTGTATGTATGACTATCTACTACAGAACTGGTCATGGTTAGGATTCAATAGTGGGGTTAAAAATCGACCAAGCGGCTTATCAGAATCACGGACACCTGTTTCTAGAGTTCTACATTTATTGTAAGGGTGGTTGGCAATGATGCCGGTTACTTGTACTAGAGCAGCCCTGATATTGCATGAATTATTCTATGATGGTATCTATTCTGGTGATTGCTGTACTGTACAGCACTAATCCTCCTCCGAAAACTAAAACACTCTGGATAGTCCGGAGCGGAGGCTCTTCCGAGGATCGGAGTTAGTGGGTCTGTCAGGCCCTAACCTGATACGGCAAAATATGTCGGCGTGGGGTGTCTCTCCGATGTTATGCTGAAAGTTCTAAAGATAAAATTTAGCAGGAATGAAGACGATTGGTAAGATTTTATTTTCCCCTGCTTCATTTGAGGACAGGAGCTCTGTAATCAGCCTTATTCGGTTAGACTTGTAACTTAGGAGGTAGTAAACCTGTTTCCTCTTCGGCTAGTTCCACCTCTGTTACCAAGAGCCTAGACCTAAAGATGAGGAGAGCAATAAATAAATTATCTGGATGTATTCTTGCCACTGACATTCATAATTTTCTAGTCAACATGTAACGTCTTTAACCCTTAGACGTTGCAATTTGTCCGTTCAATGTTCCCTTAAGAGCTCCTCTCCTGTCTATAAATTTATCCTGGTGATTCCGTGTCGCACCTCATTTGAACTTGTCACCATCCATTTCTCTTGAATTGTGACACTTTCTACATCAAACATTTAGCACGTTATCTTGATAGTCATTACACTCTTGCCATGGCCCCCTTACTAGTAAGCCATCCCTCCTCACAGCGTGGTAGCCAAGAGAAGGAAGACCTCGCCGCTCCTACCAGCAACGGCAATACCCGGGTTGCGACTTTTGAAGCATCAAAGCTCATCTACAACTATACCGCCTCCCCACGTTCCGTTCCTGACGAAGATAATGCGTGCAGCGGCCCCGATACTATTTGCACCGACCACATGGTTACCTGTACATGGAACGCCAGTAAAGGCTGGGATTTTCCTGAGCTGAAGGAGTATGGCCCTCTCGCTATTATGCCCACCGCTTCCGTGCTACACTACGCGACAGAGTGTTTCGAGGGCCTCAAGGTGTTCCGTGGGTTTGACGGCAAGCTGCGCCTGTTCCGCCCTGACTGCAACACCCAGCGCTTGCTTGTATCAACAAAACGTATTGCTCTACCAGCTTTCGACCCCAAAGAGCTCGAGAAGCTTATTCTGACTCTCGTGTCGGTTGACGGTCCGAAGTGGCTTCCGCGGGAGCGGCAGGGATCCTTCCTATACATTCGCCCGGCCATCATAGGCACACAACCGCAGCTGGGCGTCCAGACGTCCAAGCAAGCCATGTTATTCATCACAGCCAGCTTCAACCCCAGGATGGACGCTCCTGTTGGCGGCATGCGCCTTCACACCAGCCCAGAGGACATGGTCCGCGCCTGGGTCGGTGGCTTCGGCTACGCCAAAGTCGGCGCCAACTACGGCCCCAGCCTGCTAGCCACCCAGGAGGCCAGGGACCGTGGATTCAGCCAGATCCTGTGGCTGTACGGCCGTGAAGGCTACTGCACTGAGGCCGGCGCGAGCAATTTTTTCATTATCTGGCGTACCAAAGCAAGCGAGAATGGCAAGCTGCAGCTCCTCACAGCGCCGCTCGACGAACGTCTCATCCTCGACGGTGTTACCCGCAGGAGCGTAATTGCGTTGGTGCGAGAGAGGCTTACGGAAGAGCTCGAGATTGTGGAAAGGACGTACACCATCGACGAGGTTATAGAGGCGCATAACGACGGCCGCCTCGTCGAGGCTTTCGTGTCCGGTACAGCGGTATGTACTTATAACACCTCTGATCACTCCACGCCCTAGTTTATATTGCTTCGCACCCGAGCATAACATTAAGTTATACTTAGTTGATGAGACCTAAAGCTAATTTAGCGCTTGCTAGTACTTCATTTGTGCCGTCTCTCAGATCCACCACCGTGGAACAGATGTAGATATCCCGATGGTTAAGGGCCAGTGCGGACTGTACACGTCTAAGGTAAAGTCTTGGATGAGGGACATCATGTATGGCAATGAACAGCACCCGTGGGGTGTGGTGGTTGACGAGAAGCTGCAATAAATAGCCCATTCACCCTCACATCACAAATTAGTCGAGATCACTCTAGATATATGAGACATAGCTCAACTTGCAGATTTTTCATTGTGCTAGATGGTAAATGCCAGCTTTTATGGCAACCTGCAGTGGATGCATACGAGGACTACAGTGGACACCTTCGGTGTTACAGTGCCTAGCTCAGCGTCTTCCGCCTACGATTTCCTCTGCATTTGTAAGACTACTATATATCCATAGATTAGCTAGAAATCAGACTCTCCCACAGTGAGATCACCATACCAACTGTTGACAAATATGAGCCTGGTTGAGAGTGATGAAATATTGCAGCAATGTACAGTGATGAGAACTCAAAATAAACAATCAAGAAAGAAAGACTCATTAAGATTAAGTTTATAAATGTAACAAATCTTGGAATCAACTCTAATATAATCACTATAACTGTTGGTTCATAGGTATGAACCTACGATAGTGGCATTCGCAGCGCTCTGATCACATGGTCAAGGCGATCATATGTGACCCACTGAAAGCCTATATAAGGCTCTGAGGTGCTCCCCCCGAGCACCTCGAGGGCGACAGACAGATCAATAGAGCATACAGTAGAACCCCCCCAATAGGATCCTACTGTCTGCCCTGGCCCCGTTACCCGAGCATGTAACGCATACCAACAATAACAAGTTTTAGCAAACAAAATGGTAGAATTATCATTCAAATTCAAATGTCCTAACGATGGTTCTTATATTGGTTTGAAAAGACTTGTTAAAACCTGGTATATTTAAACAATAAAAAATTACATGATAGTCAATTGCTCTCTCCCGTAACTAGGCTTCTTATTCATACAGCTGAAGATTCTAATCTTTATATCAATATACTAGATTTTACTAATAAAGATAGGTTTAAACAAACAAATATTTCTAAAATCTTTTAACAAGTATCTTCAAAATACTCAACTTAAATTAGCATCTATCTCTCTTTATTCCCTCTAAAGTTCTAATCAGAGCAGGATAGACACTTCTAGCACCTTTTAATTCCCCTAAGTCTTGTTACAGTAGTAGTATCAAGCTCTCATAGTACCACTCCTCACTGTAGCGATTCACTGTAGCCAGTCCCAAGACTTGTCATACCTATAACCTTTACTCTGATAAGCCATTATGCTTGGTGTAGTGCAGGTGGTCTGCCCAACCAGTCTTTCACTGTTCAGAATTCGTCCATGTTTTCAGAATACACTTGAATCTTGGGCAGAGTGGAGGCCTCCTCTGTTGTTCGGGGAGTAAGCTGATCTTTGAGGAACCAAGGGAAAACCAGATGGACCCAGCGGAAGAGAATTTGTACAAGAGACCGCAAGGAATCAGTCAGCAGCCGGTAGTTCTCAAGTGTGGTTACTGAATCTAGCGCTGTGTTGTATATAATCCCAATCTTGCGCATTTTCGTTAGACCGACGTCGGCGAGGAGCTCGAATTGGTTAAAAGTGTTCACAAGAAACTGGCGTGTCATGCGAACCATGAGCGATAGAGTAACCTCCTTGTATTTTGACACGGCGAGCAGACGTGTGAGGGAGTGAGGTCCAAGTGTGGCGAGATATCCGTAGAGGATCACCATCGGCTGTAGAGTTGTGGCCTCTTGGCCTGCACGACTTCCAGTCGCACAAAGACGAATCTTCTGGATTTCGTCGGGCTCCTCAAGAACCCGCAGCCGCGCCACCTCCTGGTCCATGATCTCCTTCGCCCTCTCCCAACGACCGTCAAACTGCAGTGTAGACTCTTGCACGTGTTTTATTTCCAACGCCGCTGTGGCAGTCTCACCCGGTCTCCGGATGGCTAGCCTGACCATGTTTGGCGACCTGACAGAGCACGTTTTCTCGTAGACAAGCTTGCCTAGCTGTACCAGTCGTGGGAGATCTTCTTCCAAAACTTCTCCAATCTCGTTGACCAGAGTGCTTTCCGTGACTAGGCCGTAGCAAAAACAGATAGACTGGCCAGTTACATTATAATAGACACTGCCAGGACGACGTGGCATCATATTTTTTGCTGCCAAAGCAAGGCTCGGCGTCGGCACGTAAAAGGTCTCGCCAGCAATGACAGCGTGGATAAGGAAGCCATTTAACGGCAGGAGAAGGGAGAGAGTTTTCAGTAAATCCGCATTTTTTTCGTTAAATACTTCGACTCGAAATGAGCAACCGGGCGTGGGTCCGACAAACTCAAGAATTTTGGGAGCCTGCATAGTCGAGATAGGGATGGAAATGTAGGCTTGGAGGAATTGTAGTGTAGAGTAGCAGTATCTCTTATAGATTAGACAAGAATTAGACCCTTGAAAATTAGGTAAAGTAATAAATAAGTAAATCTAACGCGGAGATATCGAGCTTCTCTCGAGGCTCGTTTTGTTCATCACTGCGTTCCAACAACAGGGATGGCCAAGTTTAGCTTTATATTATATCATTTGAATGATTGCCTAGTGATTCGTTAGATGAACCCAAATGATTCGAGCCTAATCCATAATATCACAGTGGAGTAGTTGTCCGACCAGAATTACCGTACGCGGCTAGGCTCTGAAAGGGTGATTCAACAACTGCTGCCACTATTTCCTTTTTTAGTCCCAAAGCTAAATCTCTTTGGTCCACTGACGATAAGACCATAGCTCTACGTATCGTCAGAGTGTTAGATGTAAACCGCGCTTTCTGGAAACGAATGCTCATACCAGGTTCTTCAGTCGGGCAGAGAGTGAGACTTAGGATAAGTCTTATGAAGGGATTCCGAGTCATATCAACGCCACCCAGCTATTTGTCTAAAAATTGTTGATGATCCCTTCTTTTGGCTTATGAATCTCAGAATCTGAGTCACACGACAGGATGAGTAGCAGTAAAGCGAAAGACAGAACGGATATGGTCGGCTTTCGCTCTGATAACAATCTAATGATCCTTAAATTCACCAAGTTAACAAGTAACGACTTGATTCATCGAAACAATTTTACAAACGATAGCTCTGAGTGTTAATATACGACGAAAACATTTGTTACAATTATGCTATTCTTCCGGTTTGCCCCATCCACCACCTCCCGGGCTATTGATCTGGATACGTTCTCCAGCTTTCATGTCCACAATAGCCTGGCCACCTAGGCTAATCTTGTCCATGCCACCTTCGGAGTTCCAACGCAGAATAAAGTTCTTGCCGATGTTGCCCGGCTCACCACCTTCCATGCCGTAAGGTGCGAAGACTCTTCGTTCGCTCAGGACACTGGCTTTGACCGGGATTCTCATCTCGATCTCCCGCGTCACGCCATCGCCGCCATTCCATTTCCCCCGACCACCTGTGCCGCGATTGATCTCGTGCCTGTGCACAATCACAGGCGTACGCTTCTCAATCACTTCCGGGTCGGTAATCCGTGTATTAGTTGAGTGCACATGAACTGCGGATTCTCCGTGCCAACCCAGGCCAGCGCCGGAACCACCACCATTTGACTCGCCGTAGTTCCAACCCGGTTCAATTTTACCGGTTTCGGGGTTACGTCCGCCAGTGCCCCAGCCGAGCGAGTTGGAGCAACCTTGAGATGCTGCGACACGATTGAAAGCCCGGAGAATTGTATCGGCGACACGCTGGCTGGCGAGGGTACTTCCGCAGATAGCCACAGACCCGTTGGGGTTGAGAATGGAACCCTTGGGGACTCGGATTTCGATGGGATTCAAACAACCCTGATTAAGCGGAATATCAAGGTCAATAAGACAGCGAACCGAGTAAATGACGGCAGAATGAGTAATGGAGATAGGGCAGTTTAGAGTGTTCCAGACTTGGTCACCGGTGCCGCCAAAGTCGAAAATAGCTGAGCCAGTCGAGCTGTCGATGGTTATCTTCAGCTTCAGTTTCGTACCGTCGTCAAAGCAGTCCTCTGCTGATAAGCCATTTGGATAGTCTTTTGCAATACTTCTCAAGTAGTCACGAACCGCAACTTCGGCGTTCGCTTGTATGCCGCGCATGTAGTTGTGCACCACTGGCAGGGTAAACTCCTGGCAAAGCTTGTTGAGCAAGAGAATGCCACGCTGGTTTGATGATATTTGCGCTTTGAGGTCCGAAATGTTGTCTTGGATACGTCTGGTTGGACTGCAACCGGGCAATCGTCCTGCCAAGTCAAAAACCTCACGAATCTCATCTTCCAGAAACTTGCCGGCACTGACGATTTTCATTGCCTTTACGTTCAGGCCCTCTTCCCACAGCTCTCTGGCATTGGGCATAATAGAAGTGATACCCTTGCCACCTGTGATACATCATTATTAGAACTCCCTAAAGATGGCCTGGAGAAGATCGCAACATATATCACGGCAAGGGCTAGTTAGGGAAGCAAAGTTTTGGTCCATACCTATATCAGTGTGGTGGCCTCTGCTGGCCGTGTAAAAGACAATCTCTTCGTCAACAAACACTGGGGTTATGACTGTAACATCGGGTAAATGAGTGCCGCCCCATTCGGGATGGTTGGTCATTATGACATCGCCTGGCTGCAACCTCCCTGCACGCATCCAATACTCGTGTTGAGACTGGATGGCCATTTGCATGCTGCCCAAATGAATAGGGATATGCGGTGCGTTAGCTACAAGTTGGCCGTCGGCTGAAAAGATTGCACATGAGAAATCCAGTCTTTCTCTAATGCTTGTAGAGATTGCCGTTCGTTGAAGGGTGTTTCCCATTTGCTCGGCGATCGACATGAATCGATGCGCGAAAACAGACAATTGAATTGGACTGAATTTCTCACTGGCTACCTCCTTGGGTAACATAGAGTGCTGGAGTTGCTCCAGGACTACATGATTGTTCAAGATGTAAGCTCGGAATCGTTTCTCGACATAGATAGTCTGGGTAGCATCGAGGATCAAGGCAGGCCCGTCTACGACGGATCCCTTGGCGATGTCGCTGAGCCTGAAGGCACCAGCTTGAACCCAGGCGCCTCCAACAAAGATTTGACGCTCCTCATTGCTCTGGATTGGAGCCTGTGAGCTCGACTTGAGCTGGGCTAGTTCTTTACCAGGAGGCGATTCTTTGGTAACTACGCCCGCCGATCCGGTGCCCCTGACCTGCACAGAATCAATGGCGATCTTGCGCTCGAGATTGAAGGCAAACTCGCGGAAATGCTCCGCAATGAAGGCCTTTCCATAATCTTGATCCTGGGGCTCTGAGATGGCAAGATTGGTATCCGTTCCGAAGTAGCGTAAGTTGAGCGATGTATCAAATTGCACCGACTTGCTGTCTGCCCCCTGTCCTTCGAGCTCAGCACAGACAGTCTTCTTCAGCAATTCTATCCGTTCTTGCACACGAGGTAGCTCTTCTATAGTGAATGTTCCGGAATACGGTTCGGCCATGTCGTATTGCAGCTGAGATTGCGAGATGCCGTATGCAGATAGGAGCGAAGACCATTTATGGATGAGGATTCGATTGATTCCAAGCTTGTCCGCAATGGCGCAGGCGTGTTCTGGAGACTCATAGTATCAGCATAATTTCACCAGTCGACGTATTTGACTCATTCACTTACGCCCTCCAGCTCCCCCGAAGCTAACTAGATTATGCTTCTCCGGAATATAGCCTCTGGCCTCTGTTATAACGATTGTTACTCAGCGCTCGATCCGTCTGCAGATTATCCGGCGTCTTACCTGTCATATTTCTGATAGGTCGACTCATGGCCTCGTTTGCAACATTCAAGAAGCCCAATGCCACTTCCTCGGGGCTCAATGTCTGAGACGTCTGGGTGTTGAAATCGTCGGTGATCGCGTGAAACTTCCGTTTGACGACATCTATGTCCAATGGTTCGTTGGCGTTCTTGCCAAAAATAGCCGGGAAGGAGGAGATCTCCAACCTCCCAAGGAAGAGATTCGCGTCAGTAACGGTCAGCGGCCCCCCGTTCCTGTAGCTAGCCGGCCCTGGAAAGGCGCCAGCACTCTCTGGGCCGACAACCAATAGGCCGTTTCTGGCAAACAAAATAGAGCCGCCGCCAGCAGCGACAGTCTGGATATTCAGCATAGGCACAGTAATGTTGCGACCTGCAATAGTTGATTCGGTGAGGTAGTCGTATTTCCCGTCAAACCGGCACACATCGGTGCTGGTTCCGCCCATATCGAAGCCGATAAGGGGTGTGCCATTCTCCGCGTCGTAACAGGATTTAGCAATGCCCACAACACCTCCTGCTGGCCCACTGACGAGTGCCTCATTCCCTTTAAACTTTCGAGCTTGTTTCAATCCGCCATCGGAACACATAAATTCAACTCGCTGCGGGAGAGTCTTGAAGCCAGATTCGAAGTTGTCGACATATCGCCGGATCACAGGGTAAAGATATGCTTCAGAGCACACGGCTGTACTCCTCCGCAGCAGTTTGCTGTACGGAGTGATATCGCTCGATATGGTAATATGAGTAAATCCGAACTCTCGAGCCAAAGATGCGACAAGCTTCTCGTGGTCAGGGTAGAGGTAGGAGTGCATAAACGCCACGGCAATTGACGAGTAGCCCTCCTCCTGAAGCTCTTGCAACTGACGCCGAATAATCTCGGCGTCTGGCTTTTTTATTATCCGTATTATTTCTCCGCTCTTGGTGCGGATAACATTAGGATCGGTAATCTCGGCGTTCTTGTCTATTGGGAAGGGGTTCAAGTCGAAGTCCTCGATCGTAATCCGCTCGTCCACCTCAACGACCTTGTGGTGCAAAGCTTTGCTCTTTTCTACTCTAAGAGAGAAGATTTTAGGCCGGGTCTGATCTCCAATATTACATATATCTCGAAAGCCTATCAAGAGTGCAGCCAGTGTGAGATTAGCATGCTCTTCTATTGATCCATTCTCTCTGGATGCTTACCTTTGGTGGTTATGAAGGCAAACTTCTCCCCCTTATGTTCAAGGAGCGCATTTGTAGCCACAGTGGTTCCTATCCTGCAAGAAGCTGTAAGTGTTTCATTCTGTCAGCTGAATGCCTTGAGCGAAACCTAGAAGATCAGCACGTGCCGATTTTCGAGCCGTCCAACTTCTCGCCGACTGCAATTTGACGACCCTCTACCAATTCCAATACTCTCCTAACGGCCTCAGTTGGTGCATCTGGGTAATTACTCGGATCCTCTGAAAGTAATTTGAAGATCGTCGGTTCGCGGCCTTGAATCTTGGCAATAACATCGCAAAAGGTGCCACCTCGATCAATGGAAATAGAAACCTCCGGTTGATAGCTGAGCGCGTCCGATTGCGTGTCGCAATCGTCAGAAATGAATGGAGCCATGATCAAGTCGGGATCAGGTGCAAGTATGTTCCAGTAACCGATGTTGAATATGAACTTGCTGAAAGTGCGAATTTCCACAAGAAATACTATTATTTCAGTCTGAAAAATCAAATTTTGAGGTATTTGTCAACTGAGATATCAATTATATCTCCTATCTTGCTCCGATGGCAATTGGCAGATTAGTCGGGACTCTGCAGAGGCCAAAATAGGTAATTTATGACGAACAGGGGAGTTGCCCTGGATGGGGAAAATTTTCTCGGAAACGGGAATGCGGTAGACCATCTCATATTCTTGGATCTAGAGAAGGGCAGGAGCTGGCCTGATAGTTTGATTGCTTGGTCTTAGAAGCTGTGAGATTCAATGAACGATCCTCTGTAATACAGTGCAGCCCGGCAAGATACGCGGCTTTGGCACAAATCTAGGCTAGCAGGCTTTGTCGGGCCGTGAACCTTCCGATATGCAAAGATAACAAGATGGGACATGACTAGGAGCCAGCTCACCACTTTTGGCAAATATACCAGGCACACACGCTATGATAGCTCCTACGCCCGAAGTTTATTCCTAAATGGGGAAACTTACGTCGGGATTTTCTTAGTCTCAATTATTTTAGCGCGACCCACTGAGGGCTTTCAATGCACCCCTATCCAGCCATGCTGCCAGTACTATCACTGTCCTTCAACAACTTTGCTCCAATGTATTCGACTTTCTTATCTCGATGTCTGATCGTGATGCGTATGGACTGACATATTATTCTTATCGTCCAATTAGATACAAGGCTATGTGATTACTTGACACTGTCTATCGCCAGAGTTGGTCTCCCTCGGGAACACTCAAAAGGGCAAGCTCAACAGGCTCCCCTTTGTCTTGGAAAGCAAGATCTTCTTTCTTTCTTCCTAATTCTCAACATCCACACACCATGTCGGTCTTGAACGAGTCAGAGAACTTGGAGGTGTCAAAATCTGAGCCATTCAACAATGAGGCAGTATCTATTGAGTACGAAGCGGAGACCAGGGACTCCCGCGACAAGCGGTCTCTCCGACGCAGGATCCTTGCAGTCATTTGGGACTCACTGGACAAGCCAGCAGAAGAGAGAAAGCTTGTTACGAAGATTGACTGCTGGGTCATGACTTATGTTTGCATTGCATATCTTTGCAAGTATCTAGACCAAGGCAACGTAAGCATCAGTGTCCCAGCCGTAATTGGTTATTCAACCGACTGACACAGTGATATGCTAGGTTACCAATGCCTACGTTTCAGGAATGCAACAGGATCTCAAGATGTCAGGGAACGACTACAACCTTCTTCAAACTATGTTTACCGTTGGCTATTGCATCGGAAACCTACCTTCCCAGCTTATAATGACCCGAATTCGACCTTCCATCTGGTTGCCGACAATGGCGGTCATGTGGTCAATCCTCGTCATGGCTATGGCTGGGTCTAAGAGCGTCACCACCATGTACGTGCTGCGCTTCTTCGTCGGCATGATGGAGGCGTCGGCTTATCCTGGCTTCGTGACACTATTGGGTAACTGGTACACACCGGATGAACTCGGAAAGAGATCTGTGATCTTTATTTGCAGCTCTTCCGCCGCCCAGATGTTCTCTGGCTACCTACAAGCCGGCCTGTACAGCGGCATGGAGGGAAGGCTGGGTCTCAGAGCATGGCAATGGCTCTTCATCTTTGACGGCATCATTAGCATTCCGATTGCTTTGGTGGGCTATTTCGCAATTCCAGATTCTCCGACTACCACAAGAGCGAGATGGCTTAAGCCCGATGACAGGGCTTTGGCCATAGCGCGGATGGAACAGTGCGGTCGCGCGCCTCCGAAAGGACTTACCTGGGGCACTTTCCGGGACATTTTTACGTCGTGGGTGGTTTATGTGTTTTGCATACTCTTCGCGGCTGAGCTTCTTGGTATCCGCGTTTACAACTACTTCGCTATTTACCTACAGAGCACCAAGATCTATAGTGTTCAGCAAGTCAACAATATCTCGACAGCCGGCTACGGCTTTCAGATTGCAACCGGGTTGATTTGGGCCTGGCTTAGCGATGGCATGCGTAGCCGTGGAAGAGTTCTCTGCATGGCGGCGCTCGTGGCCATGACCGGCTGCATCATTCTCAGCGTCTATCCCGAGCACAACATGGCCGCTATGATGACGGGCTGGATCCTGACATTCGGTCAGACAGGTGCTTCTGTGCTGATATTCACCTGGCTGAACGAGATTCTCTCGTTCTCTGCTGAACAGCGTGCCGCTGTGATTGGAATTGTCGAGGCGTTTGGCTTCGCCATGTCCGCCTGGGTGATATTGTTCACCTACAATAGCGCTGAGGCACCCCATTTTTCAATCGGGTATCAGATGGCGACCATGTTTTTTGCAATTGAGATTCTGGGAACCTGCGCCGTTGGTTACTGTATGATGAAGTGGCCGCCTGGGCCGAAGGCTTAAGGGACGTTTATCAACGCGTGGCTATGGACTGTCGTGGCCCTTATCGCCGGTTGTATGGAAGGTTCAGAAAGTCGCTAGCAGCTGTTTCTTCCCCATCGCCATCTTTTACTTGACTATGACAAGTCTTGCGAAAGCTGCAGGATCTCTCTTTTTAATGTAGTTATTCTATCCCGGGTGCCACGTTCGGGGTATGAGAGTGAAGATGTTCTCGAAAGCCTAGTTAGCTCATCTAGGCAAGAGTCCGGTTGGCGATGTGTTGCATTCGAGTCAATGTATAGTTCTAGTACACAGCTCCATATGATCAATAGATTTTATCAATAGCATCATCCTTCCCCCGGAACTGACGAGGTTCTGACCTGTCATCATTCGGAATTCAATACAAATCATCTAAGACCGAGAATCTTCGCTCTAGACAGGAACTTATAACTCCTACATCCCCTACTACAGCTCGGGGAATATTTTGTATTCTCGGTTATGTCAGCCGTGAATAGCCAAGTGAATAACGTACAGGATAAGCGAGTGCACCAAACAAGTGGGTGCACCACCCGAAAACACACTAAAAATCACGATTTTGACTCTATCATATCTTGACCAATGTTTTAAAAAATACTATAAAATTTTATATATAATCTTTTTAAATGATATGTAAGTAGTATACTTGGCATAAAGCTTATAGATAACATAACTATCTAGATAATGAAGTTTGGGGGCTAAAAGTCGTCACTTTTAACATTTCTCAACAGTTGTAAGCTGTATATAACTTAGACTTAATAGTATAGTAAGATATATACAAAAAAGCTTATATATAAAGTTATAAAGTGTTTCATAAAACATTGGTCAAGATACGATAGAGTCAAAATCGCGATTTTTGGTGTGTTTTCAAGTGGTGCACCCACTTGTTTGGTGCACTCGCTTATCCTGTACGTTATCATTCTTGAGTATTATGGATGATAGGTGCTTCCGGTTTCGGCCCCCTGTTAACCCCTTTATTTAAAGCATTGCCTACAAAGACCCGCTTTCGATGATAAGGTAGTCTGAGACTAACCTCGTCCTTATCGCGTTGCGTGCCGTATCAGCCAATCATGACTTCGCAGATCGTCAGGACGCAGAATAATTGTCATTATTTTATCCCCATTTAAGAAATCCAGCAATTAACAAATGAAAAAAATAGTTCAACTCACATCTCAAGTTCTCAACTGATCACATCACATAGTTCTTGCCTTCAACTCTTACTCTACCTCCAGTTCCCAACCTGGATGACTATGATGGAGTCATACATGGCGCGTTTTCGGCTCAAGCGCACCTCGAGCCAGGTGACGCATCTCGCGCCCCCGAGCCAGTCGAAGCGCAGCTCTACATCAGCCATACAAGGCCGTCGTCCACAGTCGTGTCGTCGTTGTCGCATTTTCAAGAAGAAATGCAGCCGGATGCTACCCGAGTGCGAATTATGTATTGCCGCCGGCGTCGACTGCGTTCCTGTGACAGATGATTCGTCCAGCAACACCGATCGGGGAGCTCACCCATCATGGATGGAAGATCCCCTGATACAGCAGACATCTACTGGATGGCAACCGTTCGGTCCTTTGAGTCCAGGAGACATACCGACGAATGATGTAGTTGCGACTGTCACAGAGCTAGGTGTACCTTTGCTTGCATCAAGCCGCCTTCCATATTCTCCATCTCCTTCCACGTCTGGTAGCATCGATGATGCATCTACTACCGTTTCTCGCCGGAGGGCCCTGTCAGATGTCATCTCAACCGACAATCAAATAGCTCCTGAGCTGCTACGACCGAGAAGCGTACCTCGGGACGTCCAAGCACTGCGTGCCGCCAGAACTCGAGATATTCTGAGAGCATATGACAGCATGGTTGGCTACGCGTTAATAGATGCATACTTCCGAGACGCGCACCGATCTTGTCCTTTTCTCGATAAGAAAACAGTGTTAGCAACCCTGGAAAGCGAAACAAATCGCGATTATTTTGTCGATGCGGCTGCCGGAACTTCTAACGACAGTTGCTTGACCATACTCCACTTGGTCATGGCTATTGGCTACGGCACTCTGCAACGGACCAGTCAACTACCAGCAGGCGCAGGGCCAAGGCTCAACGTCGAAAGTGAAGCCATCATCTCCGAGAGCTTGCTGTCGGATGACATCGAAACAGTCCAAATACTGCTCCTTCTCACAATATATATCCAGTTTGACATGGAATCAGAGATCAAAGTACAGATACTGGTCGACATGGTCGCACGACGTGTTATGAATCTTGGTCTTACGCGGCGCAGTGTCGTAGATGATCAAATTTCGCCTGCCGAGATGGAACGAAATCATCGGTTATTTTGGAGCGTCTTTTGTATTGATCGCTTAGTAGCGACATCAATGGGCATGCCAGTCGCTCTCAATGGTGTTAATATGAGAGTACTTCTCCCAAGGATGACCGTCGATGAGTTTGCCTCTGATGATAGCGCTGAGGTTATCGCTACCCTGCAAGTCAGTCGCCATGTTATCCAGCTCAGACAGCTAGAGGACAAGGTGCTTCACCAGATACACCTTCGGGATCATCAAACGACAAGTTATCTGCCAACTTCGGATCGACAAGGGATAATCGAGAATCTCCGTGTTGAGATTGATGACTGGTATAGCAACGGGTGTCTCCTCAAATCGACTGGCTCAGACGAAATGAGCATATACATCCGGATTCCATGGCTTGGTGCACGATATTACAATTTATTACTTCTCCTTTATTACCCGTCGTATTTCAAACCCAAAATGACGCCCCTTACTAGGCATGAGCTCGTCTCCCTGGCCCAAAAGCACATCAGTGCAAACTTTGTCCGCTTCCAGCAACACCAGCTGCCCCTTAGTCACCTAATGCTCTGCCGGCTTTTTCCTGTCTGCTTAGTTTTTCTTCACAATTTTATACCACACGGCTTGGACCAAACTCCCATGGCAATCCACAATGAGATTACCATGTGCGCAGATATTATGGCTGTGTTTCCATCTCGTTGGGTGCAAGCCCACCGAGCTGCTACTCTATTGCGAGAACTAGCCAGGAGAACCAAGAGATATGTCAATTCCGTACTCTCGATCGACTTGTCCGATTCACACTGTCCAGTACTTTCAGCATCTTCAAAGCTTTCGGAGGATGAATATTCTTGGTACCAAACTACCAGAGCTAGCTTTATTGAACTTATGGAGCAGGTTTTGGGCAAAGGGAGTACTTACATACCTCTAAGAGAATGGGAAATTTCCGAAGTTGAAGGGCTAAACAGAACACCTATAAGGGCCAGAGCGGTTCTAGAGTCCTCCGAATATTTTAAAGAGTAAGAAAATCTTAGTATTATAATTTTAGTTATCTACTTTAATATATCTTTAAATTAGGTAAATAAGTATAAATTTTATATATAATTATATTGTTAGACGATTCCAACCTGTGTAATACCCCGTGACCTTATATCACGTGTCTACGGACAGGCAGCGAAGCTGGATAGTGACTTTCTTTGTATGGCATTCCTAAATAGGCATAGTGTAGCTCTTTGAGGCACTTCCTCTAGGTAACATAGGTACTATCACAGTTCTACTGTTACGCCCTATAACCTATGTATAGGCTAACGTGTAGGCTTCCTTAGCGGGGGTGAAGGTAGGGACTCGGGTGAGGTTAGTTGCTTAGAGTACTAAGTAACTAAGGGTTGCTGTGGGATAGTGGAAGCACGTAATAGTCTTTAGTGTTCAAGGTAGGGTTGAAATGAATGATTAAAGTTGAGTACGAAGCTCCTATCTACTTAGGAACTTCGTGTTCTTATATACTAAAATGCTCTAACTTGGATCCCGACTTTCAAATTCTACTAGCCTACAGCTTGGAACCCTCGCAGGGTTCCAAGCGTTTTTAGGAGGAAGGTTCCAAGTTTATCTTTGGTACTATGGAACCCTTAATTTCTTCTATAGGAGCCTAACATTATTATTCCCCGTTTACGGTGTAGCCGAGTTTTTTTCCTATACAAAATACGTCCGTGTATTTCTTGGTAGAAAATCTCGTTTACAGTATAACCGAGTTCTAGGGTTAACTTTTCAGGCCCCCGTACGGACTTAATTCTACTTTAATTTACTTAATTACAATAGCAAACTAATCAGGGAATCAAGCTTTACCTATTCCCCAACTTTGGGAGCATTTGATCTACTTGAATATAGAGTTCTAAATCTTAGTCTGTTTGGGTGACGAGTGCTAGTATACGCTTACCCCGGGCGCACTTTTGCGATACCTTCGTGAGTACCACCAGACCCTAATTAAACTACGAAAGCAAATCCAAGAATATATTTAGGTATTCCTAGGTTCGTACGATTGTCACGGGGGAGCACGTATACATAGTGACTGGGTAGTGGTATTTAATACGTTCGATGAGGAGGGAGTAACTATCTACTCGGACACCGTTATATAAGGAGCGGACGTCCACCCTACTAATGACTTAAGGACAACGTAGCTTGTAATCACGTACGATTATATAAGCGTACGGTTACCCAAGCGTAGGTACATCCTACGCTTAATACCTAGGGCCCGACCCTTATATTACTCCCCTTCTCTCGCTCGTTCTATAGAGGGAGCCGCTGCAATTTAAGCGTAGTACGGCTCTGAATCCCCTAAATCCCTCGTCCGACCTATAGTCCTTCGCTAGTGTATCCTATCTTACTGTAAGGGTCGGGCCCTGGGTATTAAGCGTAGGATGTACCTGCGCTTGGGTAACCGTACGCTTATGTAATCGCACGTGATTATAGGCTACGTTGTCCTTAAGTTATTAGTGGGGTGGACGTCCGCTCCTTATATAGCGGAGTCCGAGCAGATAGTTACTCCCTCCTCATCGAACGTATTAAATACCACCACCTAGTCACTGTGTATACGTGCTCCCCCGTGATATTACGTTCGATCGCTAAAATGGCGTCTCCCTCGGGTTTTACCCCGGAGACCGAAACAAGTTCGTCGAGGAACGACACCCAACTAGAAGTGACGTCGAACGACGAACTATTACGCGCCGTTCGCGAGATGTATTTACGATAACTAGCCCTGGAAGCCGAGTTGAGGAACACGCGCTCCGCTATTGGAAGAGCGGAGACCGGAGAGGTTAGCTAGGATGATTCCACGAACACGCTATTAAGAACCCTGATCTAGTCGCTTGCCTTATCGCCTCGCTAGGGCTCCGGTCAGGAAGAGTCGGCCCCTAGGAGCTGGAAGCCGGCGACCTGGGATGGAAAGGCGAACTCCTTTCGAGACTACCTACTACGGCTGAAGAGCTTATACCGCGTGCGCTCCGCTGTAAAACCAGCGCTCTCCTCCGGCTACTACTAGGATACCATCTACGATACGCTCCTAGCGCGCGAACGAGCTCGGATAAGACACTTCTGGGAAAAGGGAACCCCCGGGCAAGCTAAGGACCCCGAAGCTTTCTTTACGTAGCTCGACAAGATCTTCGGGGATAGCAACGAAAAGGCTAAGGTATTAGAATAGCTTAGTAGGTTAAAACACTCCTTGGGTTAACCATGGTACGAATACTAGCTGGAATTTAACGAACTCCTCCTGATTGTAGGCGGAGAGAGTTAGGATGACGGCGTGAAGATCGGATACCTTCGGAATACCTTCTCGAACCCTGCGTTGTTATATACGGTAACTATGCTTAGGATAACGGACTACTACTAGTTCTCCGAGGAAGTGGAACGGATTATGACAAACCTCGAAGAGACGGATTAGTTTAAGTCCGTCTATAAGAAATGGAGCGAGAGGAATAGGGACTCCGGGGCAAATACGTCGGTAACCGCCCGTTCCTATAGTGTAACTACAGCGACCGGAGTGGACGCCGATGGCGATATAGTAATGGCCCTGACTTAACTGAAGGGACTACGTAAATATAGTAACGGAGATTACAAGAACCGCGGCGAGAAGCGGAAGGCTAAATAGGTCGACGCCGTAGAAATAGAGAGACGCCGAAACGAAAAGCTCTGTTTCTATTATAGAGTATCCGGACACCGCCTCCGCGACTGTATATACGCTCTAGCGACTCGCCTAACCTCCCTTAATATAGTCTTAGCAGGGCCCGTACTAGAAGACGACGTAGAACTAACGGACTCCGTTGTATCGGAGTCGGGAAAAGACTAACTCTCCCTCGAAATCAGGAGACGAGAGTAGACGAAGTACTAGTAAAAGGGTAGGGGAAATTTAGGAGAGCAATGAACGGAAACCTCGTTTACATAGACGTAATCCTTCAAAAAACTCTCGGGACATTTGCCTTTATTGACGAAGGCTACTAGTACTATACTATGATTAACGAAGAGCTAGCGATAGGCCTCGGCCTTCGCTATATAAGCCACGAGAAGCGCGAAGTAAAGGGCGCTTCGAAAGCTATAGGGAACGGGACGATCAAGGGAGTCGTCGCGTTCCGTATAGAAATCGCGGGGTACGACTAGGACGTTTACGTCTATGTAGTTGATAACCTATCGTTCCCTATAATCCTAGGAAACCCGTGGAAAGCGGATAATAAGATAAGGACAGCGCCGGAGAACTATCGGTATTACTATGGTCGCGTAAAACGATAGGTGACCGAAGGACGAAACTATATTGAATACGAGGGAAGCGACAGTTTTACGTCGGTGGGCGTTATAACTACGAAGGATATTAAGATAGCCCTCAAGGAAAAGTCGGAGCTAACTATTAGCTAGCTAGAAGATAAGCTACCTCTAGAGGTGAAAGATATAGCTCCGCTGTTTTCTAAGCGGGAGGTAGAGAAGCTAGTACCGTACCGTCCTAGCATCGACTATCGCGTCGATATCCGCTAAGAACCCGACGGATCCTGGGTAGCTTTACTATGGGGTCCGCTATATAGTATATCAAAGGACGAACTCCTAGTACTACGGAAGTCACTCAACGACCTTCTTAAGAAGGGGTATATCCGGGAAAGTATATTAGAAGTAGCGGCTCCCGTGTTATTTGTACGGAAACTAGGAGGAGGGCTTCGGTTCTGCTGCGACTACCGAGTACTAAACGCTATTACTAAGTAGGATCGTTACCTATTACCGTTGGTACCGGAGACTATGAGAAATCTGTCGGGATCACGGTGGCTTACGAAGGTAGACGTAGTTTCGGCCTTCTATCAAATACGGATGGCTAAGGGCTACGAATATAAGACGGCCTTTCGTACAAGATTCGGGCTATTCGAATGGTTAGTATATCCGTTCGGACTATTAGGGGCCCTGGTAACTTTTCAACGGTATATTAATAGTTTACTGCGGGAAGAGTTAGACGACTTTGCGTTAGTATATATGGACGACGTCGTGATCTATTCTAATGGCTCACGAGAGGATTATTTCGCAAAGGTTCGTACCGTCCTCCGTAAGCTTTGGGGCGGAGGGCTCTTCTTAGATATCGGGAAAAGCGAATTCGTATAGAAGTCGATTAAATACCTTGGGTTTATCGTGTACGCCGACGGAAAAGGCGTGGGTCCCGATCCAGCGAAGTTGGAAGCAGTAAGAAAGTGGGAGTCACCCGAAACACAGAAGGAAGTACGACGCTTTCTAGGCTTAGGGTTAGGGTTAGGGTTAGGGTTAGGGTTAGGGTTAGGGTTAGGGTTAGGGTTAGGGTTAGGGTTAGGGTTAGGGTTAGGGTTAGGGTTAGG